>MDKI01056723.1:2500-10768 GCA_005239505.1 Nicotiana paniculata | reverse complement strand
ATCAGCACGGAATGTCCCCTCGCGCATAAATAATAATCAATCAGCACGGAATGTTCCTTCGTGTATAAATAATAATCATCGGCACTGAATGTTTCCTCGTGCATAAATAATAATCACTCGGCACGGAATGTTCCCTCGTGCATGGTGAGTGTAAAAGCAACAATTGATATGAAAGTTTAACAATACGACATTTCAATGTTCAGAAATAATCAACAAAATTCTACTATCCCGGCAAGGGACTCAACAATAACAAATCTCACTCAGAGGTATACTGTCAACAGTAAAATCCTCGACCGACCACATAGTCAGTAACTTTCTACGTCATGAAGTGACCTCAAGGTACCACTTTCAAGGTTCCCAATAATTCACAACACGGAGAATATCAAAGAATATTAAACAATTCATCAAAATCGACTTACGGACATGCTTGACCACAACATATAGATACCTGTCACCTCACCTATACATTGGACATGAATTACACGTAGCAAATAAGACTCTATACCTATTCCCTCAAGCTAAGGTTAGGCCAAATACTTACCTCGGCTCCAAGAATGCAAGTCAAGCCTCAATCACGGCTTTTCCTATTGAATCCGACTTCGAAACGATAATATCTAGACATAATTGACTTAATAACATCAATAATAATTCAATAACTCAATACCAAAGCCTATTTATACATTTCCCATAATTATTCTAAAAATACCAAAATTCGACCCCGGGCCTGCTTGGCCCAAACTCGAGGTTCGGACCAAAACCCGATCACCCATTCCCCCACGAGCCCGGATATATAATTTGTTTCGAAATCCGATCCCACAACGAGGTCAAATTCTCAAATAATCAAAAATCCTCTACCCAAATCCCCAATTTTCTACCATTAAAACCCTAGAATTCTTGATAAAAGTTGTTGAAATCATTAGGAAGTTGAAAGAAACTAGTTAGGGGTTAGTTACCTACGATTTGGGAAGAAACTCTCTAGAGAAAATCGCCATTGGCCTCCTATTTTGGTGAAGAAAATGAAGAAGAATCGGATGAACATCTAAATTAAACACTGCCCGACCCTCGCACTTGCGGTGCTTGGGTCGCACCTGCGCTTTCGCAGGTGCGGAAAATCCATCGCACCTGCGGAAATGGGCTAAGCCACTGAGGGCCGCACCTGCGGAGGTACTGCCGCACCTGCGGAACCGCTTCTGCGAAGAATGGGTCGCACCTGCAGAATTGGGCTGGCTGGGCTGGACTGCACCTGCAGCTGCTTATCCGCACCTGCGGCCCAAGGCTCGCAGGTGCGGGCGCACCAACACTGAATTTTCAACTCTAAACATCCCGGAACCCACCCGAAACTCACCCGAACCCTCGGGGCTCCCAACCGATTATGCACACAACCTCAAAAACATCCTACGGACTTATTCAAGTAACCAAAACACTAATATAACATCATGAACATCGAATTAAACCACAAAATCAATGAAATTCCTTTAAACTTCCAAAACTTCTAAATTTTCCATTTTCGATCCAAATCACGTCAAACTACGTCCGTTTCCCACCAAATTTCACAGATAACACATATAAAAAATATTGAACCTGTTCCGGGCTCCGGAACCATAATACGGGAGTATCACAGGTTTCACATCAAATATCATTTTCAAAAACCTTTATATTTTTCAGAAAATAATTTTTTTCAAAAATTCATTTCTCGGACTTGGCACCACGGAATTCGATTCGGGCATACGCCCAAGTCCCATATTTTCCTACGGACCCTCCGGGACCGTCAAATCACGGGTCCGGGTCCGTTTACGAAAAATGTTGACCAAAGTCAACTTTACTCAAATAATTAATACAAAATCATCATTTTATCAATTTCCACTTAACGGCTTCCCGGCTACACGTCCGGGTTGCGCACACACATCGATGTGAGATAAAAGGAGGTTTTCACGGCCTCGAAACACAAATTTAGCTAAAATTACGCGGGATGACCTTTTGGGTCATCACAATTAAATGACTTCAAATTCTATATACAACCTCCTTATACTATTTATAACAAGTCTAAATAACACTCACTCCAAATATTTAACAAAATTAAGTTCGGAATTTTATCTCACATATTTAAGCTTGTTAAAAATCTAATTTTCACCACTCAAATGAATTTGGTTTGTTGAACTAATATTTGAGTCACAGTTACTGATTCGAAAATTAACTTAAAAGCTTGAGCAATCTTTTTTAAAAATTAACTAGTAATTTCGAGAACCTATTGGAGTTGGATGTTGAATCTTAGCCTATTATTTGTGGGCTAGTTGGTTGTAAATTGAAATATGGGCTACAAAATTAAAAAGTAGGGAGCCCGGTTGTTCTTATGTGAAATTTTCCCTTTTTTTTGTTTCTCATATTATATTATATACATGCTTTAGAATTCCGACTAATTTGAATTTATAACGTATATTTAAGGCTCATTTAAGTGGAAAGAATCCCGGCCGAAAAACACTTTGACTCTATCAGAATTTTTTCTATTCTAAGGAGTAAGGACTTAAACCCAAAACCTCTGCCAGGGACGGCTCGACGAGTTTTGTAGCCTTAAGCCAAACTTTGTGCGGGGCCTTAACTTTTCTTTTTCTTTTAATTTTTTTTTTATTTGAAGTCTATTTTTCTAGAGTTTCTTAGATACTAAGTTATTAATAATTTTCTTATAGTCAATAACTCCTATTAACTCTTTCTTAATTGGCAATATAGCTAATTCATTTAATTTTTATTGAGATATTCCTAATCTTATGTTAGATTTTATCAATTTTAATTTTTAAAATTTCTCTTCGTTGAAACGATGGAAACAAGAGTTATTAACATTATTCCATAAGTAATATAAGCATTGGAAAAAGAATCAATTTTTTATATTTGACCGAGTGTATCAATTAGAATGTTATCTTCTAATTGTACTATTTTTCTTAATATTTTTAATTCCGAAAATAAATCTAAACCATCAATATCAAATTGATTATTATGCTTTAAGGAACAATCAAGATTAAGGCAATATTTTTTTAAAATTTCCATCATTTAGTGATCTTAATTTTCACAGCTAAATATAAAATCAAAAATATTTTCATATGCTTCGAATTGTTCAAATATATTTTGAAGTGAAAAAAATAGCCTTGTCTACTATTTTCACGATCCAAAAATCACAGGTCATGATGACACCTAACTTGACCCGCTAGGTAAGCCAATTAACAAAAGAAACTAACTAAATGAACTTATAAAAAAAATTGGATTTATCTGAACTTTTACCCAAGAACTGGTAGTACGAATCATGAGCGTCTAGGATTTAGAATTTTCAAAAGCAAATATAAATAATCACACGATATGTTTGAAAACTACATGAACAGATTAATAATGTCTAAAACTACCAAGGACTAGTGGCAGCTTCTATCAAGAATACACGAACAACTTCAGGGTCAGCCCCCGACTTCTTCAGCAGCTCCGCTCCAATAGTCTGCAGAAAGTGTGCAGAAGTGTAGTATCAGTACAACCGACCCCATGTACAAGTACGTATCTTGACTAACCCCGTCGAAGTAGTGACGAGGATTTTAGTTAAAAGATGCTCATTAATAAACACTATAATGTAAACTAGCAATAGAACTATGCGACAAAATAATAGAATAGAGTACACAATGCAACTGTACAAAACAATAAAAGAGTACCGGAAAGAATCACAATTCAACAGTTTCCAACATCCTAACCGGTCGTTTCCTTAGAACGAAAGCCTATGAATCACAACAATTACCTCAAACTTTCATAGTGTGAAAGAAGTACTCAAGACATCAAATCTAACGGCACGACAACACCCTTTGTGCATTTATCTCATCCTCACCATATATGCATAAAAGAGTACCAACCAAATGAGATAAATACCGATAATATAAATGACAAGGAAGGAAATACGCAAGCAGTAATAATGAACGAGAATGTACAGAAGAGCATCAGTACAGTCTAAACAGAGAGCATAGAGGTAATGACAACAATTAGGAAAAATGGGTTATAACTTCAACCAACTAGCATGATGGAGGCGTGAAGATAGATATAACAAACAAGAGAAGGGGAAAGGGGTGCATGTTCTTGATAATGCAACAAGTAGAGCATGAATGACCAACATGAAAGAAGACTCGTACCTAAGTGCACAAAAATAGATATGACATGGATGCAATCATAACAACAGGAAGTAAGTATGATGTTTACAAGTTAAACAAATAGAAGGCATCGGCAACACAACAACTCTTGAGATAGAGAATAAGGACAGAACAGTGATGACATGTCACACATAAGAACCATAAATACGACATCAACAATTCAAGGTAAGACATGAAGATATCTGCAAGAAAAGAATATTATAACATAATGCATGTCCCTCATCCTCACTTGCACGGAAACACCCTCGTGTCATGAACTCGCAATGATGCAAAAGTATAACAGTATAAATGCAATGACACGATACCACCCTTCGTGCTTTTAGTCACAAATAACATGGTCACCCTTTGTACTTTTACATTCTTCCTCACCAAGCATATGAATTTCAATAAAATGGCAAGGCAGGAAATATAAATAACACCGAGGAGAGTGTTCAAACAAATATTCCAACAAATTCTCAATCACGGAATTTCTAAGCCAACAATGATTCAATCAACCCTCAAGGACCGTATTATTGAAGTACTTCCATAAATCTCACAATTTATCAGCAACACAAGTATAGAATCCAGCATTTCAAAATATCAGTCGTAGCAATGTAGTAGTGATTACGCATAGAGATGACCAAACTAGACACATCAATGTATTCTCAGAATTCTATCAAATTTGATCAAGTTATATCAGGCTAGGTATTTATTTCTAAAATTTTATACTACGTTCTTAATATCTGTAAATCAAGCGAGGCATGAAGCAAGGAAGTTACGTAATTCTACAAGACACAGTTATAACATCATCTACCCTCGAGCATGATTAACCCCGACACATACATATATGCTCGTCACTTCAGATATGTATCACCCCCACATGTAGCAAACAATGACAAATAGGAGGAAAAACTCCCTCAACAAAGTTAGGCAAAACACTTACCTCGATTCGGTTAAATCAACATTGAACTTAGCCTTTTCCTCTACAAATTCGCCTCCGCTCGACTCAATCTAGCCAATGACGACTTGAATAAATCAGACAATGCAAGAGAAAATAATTTAACCAATAAAGCTGTGATGTTT
This sequence comes from Nicotiana paniculata, assembly GCA_005239505.1. Taxonomy (NCBI): domain Eukaryota; kingdom Viridiplantae; phylum Streptophyta; class Magnoliopsida; order Solanales; family Solanaceae; genus Nicotiana; species Nicotiana paniculata. Next base: position 5,537 of record MDKI01056723.1, on the reverse strand, counting down.
ATTCAATTTCTAAAAAGTCAATAAAATTCAAACCCCGGGCCCGCCCGGTCAAAACCCGGGTTCACGAGTCCAAATACGTGTTTTGTTTTCAAATACTAGTCTTATTCGACTCTCAAAATCCAAATTTTCATTTTTCAAAAACTTTGACGAAATCCCAAAGTTTTCCCATAGATTTCCCAAGAATTTGATATTAAATCTTGTATAAAGTAATGAAATATAGTTGAAAATTAATTAAATATACTTACCCGATGATTTGGTATGAAAATATCTTCACAAAATTGCCTCACCTCGAAGCTAGGGTTAAAAAATATGAAAAAATGAAGCAAAAACTCGTAATTCGCAGCACTTAATAGGCTGCAGATGTCGCATTTGCGACAGGGGGTTTGCAAATGCGAACCGGAAAATGCGAACAAATTATCGCAAAAACGTATAATGAAATTCCATGTTGTCTTCGCAAATGCGACTAGAGTGTCGCAAATGCGAACACTCGACCTTCGTAAAAGCGGACGCTAGATCGAAAATGCGAACAGACTTAGCTCAGGTCTTTATCGCAAATGCGATGCTGAGTTCGCAAATGCGAACTCAACAGGCCTCGCAAAAGCGGAATATTCCTCGCAATTGCGAGTCTTTCCCTCAGCAGCCCGGCTTCCCAGATGCGAGGCTGCTTCACAATTGCGATAGTCACTTTTGCAGTAGAAACATCGCAAATGCGATGACACCAGAACCAGAAATCAAAGATTATGAAAAATCGTTCCGAAACCAATTCGAATCTCACTTGATCCCTCGGGGCCTTAAACCAAATATGCGAACAAGTCTAAAAACACAACACGAACTCGCTCGCGCGCTCAAATAATCAAAATAGCTTCAAAAACCACGAATCAGACGCCAAAACGCATGAAAATCAAACTAAACTTCGAGAACTTTCTAGAATCGCAACCGAGTATCCGAACCATATCAAATCAATTCCGATTGGCCTCAAATTTTACACACAAGTCACACTTGCCATTACGGATCTATTCCAACTTCCGGAATCGGAATCCGACCCAGATATCAAAAAGTCCATTCCCGGTCAAACTTCTAAAAATCCAACTTTCGCATTTCAAGACTAATTCAACTACGGACCTCCAAATTACAATCCGGACGCGTTTCCAAGTCCAAAATCACCCAACGGAGCTAAAGAAAGTGATGAAACTCCATTTCAAGGTCAAATACTTAAAAGTTTAACCTTAATCAATTCTTCCAACTAAGAACTTAAATCTTGAAGTTCATTCTTCCAAATTGATTCCGGATAGCTTGAAAACCAACACCCACGATTTACGCAAGTCATAATACATCATGCGGAGATACTCAAATCCTTAGAACACCGAGCGAAGTGCAGATACTCAAATTAACATGTCGGGTCGTTACAGCTATGTTAATGTAATCAACTCTAAAGGACTCTTCGAAATATTTTGAGATTTTATTATCGACATTATCATCAAATTGTTACTTCCTATATATCATACGCTTCGTACGAAATTCAGGTTCGATATTCATTACAAGTGCAATTTTCTTGGCAGAAATCATAGCAGTTGCATATCCCTCTTCTCTATACTTGTTAAAGAAATAAATTAATTTTTTTCACTTCACACATTCTTTTTTAAAACTTATACATAACCAATTAGATATAACAAAAGATGGGACCCTCATAAATATGGAGCCTAAATTAGTTGTTTTACTTGCTTTATGGGAATACCGTCCTTGACCTCTACTAAAGGATGGAGAGAGTCCTCTCCATACCGCAATCCTCAGTGATAACCCTAAACATACATGACTACACACACTTCATATAATTATCTCTTTACCTTTTTGGTTATTTGCAATTATATCTAACATTTACCTGGATTAACAGTACAAGGATCAACTTAAGAAGCAAACTTAAAATTTTAAGTCAGCAGAAGTAAATCAAAATTGAATTCGTTATTTTTTCATGACATAAGACAAAATTAATATGGCTATGAAGGTTTTATAGATTTTTGGATAGTTCAAATTGATTATAGTAGATATGTCCGCACATGCTACATTCCTCTCTTGTAAATGCGTACTTTTTATATTAATTTGGATATTGATTCCGCAATTTTTTTTCTTCAAATTCCAGTTTACATATTTAAAAATTATATAGAACGTATTCTAAACTACAACATTTTATAGTTTATCAATAATCTTAAGATGAAATACTAGTAGAAGAAAAGATTATTCAACGTATCATTTTTTCTTGGAGGGTCAATCTAGCAAGATAAAGGAAATCTCACGTACTAGCTTGCTAGATTGATAAGGGGAAATCTATCTTATGAGTTATGAATTCACGTGAATCTAATAGTTTTTGCTCGAACTTTGTTAATATATTAAAAAATATATTATTAAATATTTATAAATATTTAATTACAAACTTAATTATTATTGTTAATCTGATGTGGCATTAGGAACCAATAAATTTCAGATTGATTCTGATCCACGATATAAAACACTTGCAGCATGCCACATCCTTGACCCTTTCCGTCAATTAGCTATAACTACTACAGTCACAAAGGAGGAAAACGTAAAACAAAAAACAACAAAGGAAAAATGGACGTCCATATCAGTGGTGCATGAAGAAACAAAAAACAACCAAGGAAAAATGGACGTCCATATCAGTGGTGCATGAAGATATATATATATATATATATATATATATATATATATATATATATATATATATATATATATATATATATATATATATATATATAAAGGGTTAGAGTAGTAAGATTTATTTGGACCCCCTCCCCCCCACCCCAAAAAAAAAGATTAATATAGTAGTAAGATTTAGCGGTATGTCTGAGGGGAAGTGCACAATTAGCCACTATTTATAGATGTCTTTATTCTTTAGCCATTGTATTTGCTTTTTATTCAATGCTTAATAATCTTTTATCTGTCTGGACGAAAATATCCATGTGTTAGACATGGGTGTTGTGTAAATATTAAGGACATGGTGCCCTTAACTTTATGAACGCTGTGT
>ML332503.1:0-60906 GCA_005239505.1 Nicotiana paniculata | reverse complement strand
CTTCTGTTCAAAAGTGGATTTCACATATGAAAATAATGGAAACACTCATACAAACGCCAGAACTCCATTGCAAAAGGAGAAGTAGAGATGTAAGGAATGAATCTGAAAATGGCGTATTTTCTTTTGGGAAGGAAAGGGTAACACTGTCTATTCATATTAATTTTAAAAATGCTGGATAAAAAGTAAATACCACCTTAAATTGTGGCTACCCCACGCCATTACTTCTTTAACATATACTCATATTTTTATAATTATTTAACCTATACTCTAATTTTTATAACTTCAGGCCCCGCCTTCCTGATACCTGTGCAAAACTTCAGCTTATTTAGTGCTGAAACTTTTACAAATGGCTAAATAACTTCAGCATCTTCTGCCAAAATTTTTGGAAAAGCTTTATGATAAAACTAATTAATCCAGAACAAAACTTCAGCATATTGGGTGCTGAAGTTTTTACAACTAAACTAAATAACTTCAGCATCTTCTGCTGAAGTTTTTAAAAAAGCTTTATGACAAAACTAATGAATCCAGGACAAAACTTCAGCATATAGAGTGCTGAAGTTTTTACAAATGAACTAAATAACGTCAGCATCTTCTGCTGAAGTTTTTAAAAAAGCTTTATGACAAAACTAATGAATCCAGGACAAAACTTCAGCATATAGAGTGCTGAAGTTTTTACAAATGAACTAAATAACGTCAGCATCTTCTGCTGAAGTTTTTAAAAAAGCTTTATGACAAACCTAATTAATCCAGGACAAAACTTCAGCTTATTTAGTGCTAAAGTTTTTACAAATGAACTAAATAACATCAGCACTTATGCTGAAATTTTTGAAAAAACCTAGAATGCTGAAGTTTGTGTGAAAGCCTTTGCTATTTGAGGCCCGTATGCCTGATATGCGAAAAGTGGGTACGCTTGCAATTTTTTTTGTAAAGCGGGTATAAGTTAAAACGTGACCCAAAAAGCGGGTATAGATGCAAAAGTCCCGCTGAATTTGGGTAATCCCAAAAACCATAACATCATTTCCAATTTGAGAAAACTACACAGTATAGCCGCTCCAAAAAATAACAGTCCTCAAAAGGTATATTTTTATATATATTAATGTATAGTATACTGGGTAACCAGTATCACCACAGAGCGCTCACTCGAAGGACAGAGGTTGTGGCAGAGGTTGTAGCGGCTGCGGGTTTTCCCTCTTTAAAAAAAATGTATAGTATACATTTAATATACATAATTTTTTGTATATTTGGCTAGTAATTCTAAATATTTTTTGCCGACCGGCCAAATGTGTATCTTGCCCTAATATTTCGGCCCAAGAAAAAATGCAAAACCTCCAAAATGGTAAAAAAAAAAAAAAAAAAAAAAAATCGTGCTTTAGTCCCTGGTATTTTCGATAAATTTCGAGTTTGTCTCTATAATATCTGTTCAAGCATATTTAAACTTCGCTTATCCTTTTACTTGTCAATAGTCACAAATTAAATGAATTATAGTTGTTAAATCATTTAATTATTCATGTGTTATGTTAAATTAGTATTTGTTACTCCAAATTTGACGACTAATATAGTCATAAAAATAATAGGGTAAATTTCACCCCCTGTCACTTGGCCCAACAACCCATCAGAAAATAGACCATCTTTGAAGTCCTTACCCAATATAGCCCAGGTTGTACATAACCTGAAAATTATTTTTCACCCGTTAGCCCACCCCTTTTTTGTCGTTCTTCGTTCTTCTTCCTCTTCCTTCGTTCCCCTTTTTTTCTTCGTTCTTCTTCCTCTTCCCGTATCAGCCTTTGCACCACAAACTTCTCTACTATTGTTATTCTCCTTCAATTCTTTTCCGAATTCCAATGGTTAACTAAGGATTTGAAAAATAAAAGTCACCATTACAGGTGGTTTGGAGATTCGATTTAAGAAATTGGGTTTTCCGATTTGTTAGTTGTTTGGAATGGGTGTTGTCCCAATTGATTGAAATCATCAAGATGAGTTCAAAACTTAAATTTCAAGTGATTTGGAGTAGATTTACGCTATATTTGAGTTAAATTTCAGATGATGCCCAAGGAAGAAGAAGAACAGGTGAAGTTCCATTGATAGGATTCATTTGTATAATATTATATAAATAGTGTATAATAGTGTAAAAACGCCACTTATACACTATTATATACAAGGTTGATACATTATTTACAGGTATTTGGTTAATTTCCCGCATTTTCTTCTTCTTCTTCTTCTCAATATCCCTATATACATAGTGTATCAAGAATATTTTTACTCGATGATTATACATCTTTATACACTTTTATACAACTATATACATAATGTACCTCTTTGTATAAAAGTGTATAACATTGTATAAAAGTGTATAACATTGTATAAAAGTGTATAAGCATCTCTAACGAATTTTTTTTTACGATTTTCACTTGCAATTCTTGTATAAAACTAGTCCAAATCTCCAGCAAATAACTTCAAACTTTGTATACAACCTAATTAGACTATTTCATATAAGTTCAAACAATACCCACTCCAAATTTCTCACAAAATCATAATCGAAATTTAACAAGATTAGCATTAAAGGAGATAGAGATTTTAGATTTCTCGTGTCTGTTTTTGCGTGTTTTGTAGTTGTGATAGGTATGTATAAACCTGAAGATGTAGAAAAAAATTAATTCAGTTAAGTATTGGTTATAAAAGAAGGCACGAATGCGTATTGACCGAGTGTCTCAATCAATGGTTACATTAAAAATGGGGAAATGATTTTTATTTATCTAAAACCAATTTTCGAATGTTTACACAAAGTGTTACTATAGTTTGTAATGGGAAGGGAAATATAACAAGATACGCAAACTTTAATTTGGCAACAACAATATCAAAAGACATACATCTGATGAGCATGCCTTATTGAAATTTGGCTATACATTTGTAAACTTGTAACTGGGCTAAAAAAGTGCAAGGTCAACTTATGGAGTGCATTATTCTGTAATTTTCTCAAAATAATATTGATATAACATATGTAAAGAGACAAAAAAAATTGAATTTAATTAAGTCAAGGTAAATATGCTTATAGAAGCTTCTATCACAAGGACCAAAATCAATATTTACTCTCAACCGAGGGATCAAAAGTGCAATTATCTAAAAAAATGTCTGCTTTCACTAAATGGTTTTCATACTTAATCTTCATTGGAGGAATTTAGTCCAAAAATGCAAAGTATTGTAGCAAAAAATATCACAGTAAAATAAAAAAGAAAAAAAGAAGAAAAAAAAAGGAGAGAATGTAGAGAGTAAACGGCAGCCCGTTGCACTAAGCTCCCGTTATGTGCCGGGTCTGGGGAAGGGCCGGAACACAAGAGTTTATCGTACGCAGCCTTACCCTGCATTTCTGCAAGAGGCTGTTTCCGCGAGAATGTAGAGATAATGATACACAAATCAACATTGTCTAATTACAAAGAATTCTAGTTTCTATGCTTCCTCACTAGAGTTCCCTATATTGGTAATAGGACCTTTAAACCAGTGCTTAGCACTGAAGATCCATGAAGAAACAACAAGAATGAGAAGGCCACCGACCGCGACAGGAGTATAGTTGAGAGTTTGATCTGTAATAGGATAGGCAACAGGCAAAGAGAAGAGTACAGAAATGAGCGCGACCCAAAATATTGCAACCCAACCTACAACGAGCCCGTAGCTTCCCAAGTTAAAAGGACCTGGAGTGAAAGACTTCCGAGCTAGAGTCACTCGAAATAGGATTGGCAAGGCATAAGCAATATAGAGCCCGATTGTTGCTATTGATGTCATCGCTTGAAATGCTACCAAGCTTCCAAGAGACTATAATTCAAATAGACCAAAAAGAGAAGTATTAGTAAGTGGAAGGGCGCGAAACAAACTTATGAATCAAGAAAGCATATTAAGTAATCAGTAGTGTTGATTCTTGATATGAATTATTTGTTCCTATTTTACTTAGTTTTCTGTTTGGAGTATGAAAATTTTGTACCGTCAATGCCATGCAAAATGCTATAAAGGCCGACATCCAGACTGCATTTAGCGGAACCTCTTGCTTGTTTACTTTATGCCAGAACGACGAATATGGCATTGCCCCATCTCTGGAGAATGCATAAGCCATCCTGTAAAACATATTTTCATCAGTAGCTTCTTTTTGAATCTGAGCTTAAACGGGGATAATCTCTGGTCAAGCATATTTTACCTCGAGTTGCTAGTTAGTGAGCTCATACCACAAAAGAATACGGCAAGAGCAATTACACCTAAGCACACAATTCCACCAGTACCACTGCCGTATCTACTCTTGAATGCATCATAAAAGATTTGAGCAATAGCATAACCGCCAGAATCATTGTTTTTATTCAATAGATGCGGGATATCTGTAACTGCAAAGGTTATACCAAGTATGTAAGCCCAGCCAGCAAGAACTGATATCCCAATAGCACTTACTATTCCTTTTGGCCCATTCTTATCTGCATTTTTCGTTTCTTCTGTCTGCAAAACAAAGTCAACAGAGAAGAACCAAATTTAAAATCTACTCGCAATCACTTTGACCAAGAAGTTCCTAAGAAGGAAAAGTAAGCAGAACTCACCATATGAGCAGAAGCGTCATAACCTGTCAACGTATACTGGCTCATAAGAAGTCCGAGGACGAAGATGTAGAGGTTATTGTTAATTCCATCCCCATTGTCAGTATTGAAATTAGTAAACACAAATTTAGCACTGGCCCGTTCTGTTGCGACCATTGGGATCAAAATCATAAGAAGAAAGACACCTGTAATAATCATTAACTCAAAACTAAGAGAATGCACAATTCCGTATTATGAGATCGAATAGAGAAAAGAAGGTCTACTTCAATGTACCTAAAACATTCCATGCAGCGGCTAGTTGTCCAAAGAAGGACAACCATGAGATAGGAAGACTGTTTAATATCGCATGTAAAAGCAGAATTCCACCGTGGAGTGCAATAACAACGTATTTAGAGGCTTGGTATCCACCTCCATTTAATCCACCAGTGCTAAGGAGAATCATCACCTGAACTAACTGCGCCAAGGAAAAATCTATACTTGCCGTTACAGCCCACTGCAATTAGAGTTTCCATTATTGATTAAAGTGGTTCTATTTTACACAATGAAGCAGCTAAATCCAGTTGAGACACTAAGAGTTGTGAACGGAAATATGAGTAATTCTTCATGATACCTGACCAACAATGTTAAACCTGCATATGAAAAGGAAAGGAGTTTTACTGAGAAGGAGGCAACATGAAAATAGAAGCCATCATTTTTATCAAAAAATAACTTATGACTACTGACTGTAGCACAACAAACACAGGTATGAGCTAACAGAAGAGTGTACTATAATGTTGACAGTCAGTAGATGATAGACATTTTTCTGTCTTTCCCCCTGTTTTATTTATTGTCTTTTTTCCCTCCTAGCCAATGAATCCTCCTAAGAAATTTAATGGCTAGCAGCGTTGAACTGAAACTAGCACATACGGTTAAGGAACTTTTGACAATTTAGGTCCTAGAGCAGCTGCGAATTTTCAGTAACATTCACTCTCGTTGTCAAAAATCAAAACCATATTTGAATTGTGCATTTCTCACACTATGGATTGCAGAAGAACAGCGCTTTGCTGAAATCAAGCATAACTATGGATTGGGTTATTGTTTCCAAAATGCAAAGTAGGTTAATCAGATCTGCAATCAATCAATGAAATATACCTCAAAACCAAACTAGGTGGCGTCAAAAACATGAATCCCTCTATGTATTCGGCTCCATTTGGACCCATTTCATCCCAATACATAGAGGAACCATTACTATGAGATGTCTCGTAATTTGACTACTTTAACGTTGACCATCAACCTACTGCAACTCTCCTCCTTTATCAGCACTTGGGGAATAGTCGTGGAGTTAAATACAAGTTCACATACTTTTAAGATTAATCAAATCAAATCAAATCAAATCAAGCTAAAGCAAAAAGCCCGAGCTTCAATCAACACAAAAAGCTTGTTTGTGCTAGCCTAACACGACTAAGGGTGGAATGCCAGTGCTATGCTTGACTTTTTTTTCTTTGATAACCGGGAAATTCCGAGTGCCAGCGGTGCGTGGTTCAAAACTCGGTGGATAATGGGCACATCCTTGATTAACACTAAGAGTACTTGTAAGGACAGTGAAACTGTGCCCTTCTAAACAGTAAGCAGACAAACAAGTTAAAAACTTCACAATCTAATGTACTAAGAAAATTGCAACTTGCTCTCCTCTTCAGATAAACGCCAAATATACTCTTATCTTACAAACCAGACAGTTTAAAATTGATAACTCCAAGATAACAACAAGCTGAATCCTACTAGAATTGAGGAAGTCCAAGAACTGAAAACTGTATGATCATAGGACCAGAGAAAGGACAAAAATGGTTCTTCTTTCCTAATTTATGTGACAACAACAACAACAACAGATCCAGTGAAGTCCCACAAGTGGGGTCTTGATAGGGTAGTGTGTCCGCAGACCTTACCTCTACCTTGGGAGCGCAGAGATATTGTTTGCAATAGACCCTCGGCTCGGCTTAGGAAGGAAAAAAATAGTAGAAACAAGCAGTTCCAACATGAAGTGAGAGAAAGATATTCACATCCCAATTTATATGATATTATTTCCTTATTAATCCATTTCAAAAATAATAACGCATTTCTTTATTTAAAAAAAAAGTTAACTTTGAACTTCCGTAAAAAGCTTTAATACCCACACAAATATTATGTCACGTTAAGACCCATAAATTTCAAAAATCCTCAATTCTTTCTGAAACTTCATGCCCGAGTCAAATTAGTCACATAAATTGAAATAAAGTGAGTATGAAACAGTGCAAAGACTAAACAGGAAAACTAAAAAAAGAAAAAATTACCAGCCAGTGATCCAAGAAGCAAAAGGTGCCCAACTTGGACCAGCAAGCTTAGCACTCCAATAATAAAGACCCCCAGAAGTTGGATAAGAAGAACAAATCTCAGCCATTGATAATCCAACAAACATAGTAAAAGCACCAGCAATTAGCCATCCATAAACATAAGAAATTGGTCCACCAAAATTCAAACCAGTTCCCATCAATGTGTTTAATCCAGTAAGCACTGATACAACAGAAAACGAAAACGCAAAATTCGATAACACCCTAAAAAAAAACCCAAAAAAAAAAAACAGTAAGTAAAAATGTCTAAAAAAAATTGAAAATTTTAGAATTTTGGTTAAAAATCTGAAAATGGGTATTTACGAAAGATTGCGGTTGAGTTCTTGTTTGTATCCTAGCTCATGAAGACGTGCATGGCCTGAATCAATTTCTGATTTTTCCACTTCGAAACCCATAGTTGTTTTTCCCACTGCAACTTTGCCTTCTTCACACAATCCCTTTTTTTTTCTTCAGTTTAGGAATTTTGAGAAATAAATCTATAAATGGTAGCTGGATTTTCAGATATATATATATATATATATAGAAAGAGCTAAAGATTTACAGTCACATGGCAAATCAGAACTGTGCAAATGATTTTTGTTTATTGTGAAGTGTGAAGAGCAGAGTGTGGTCAAAGAAAGAAAACGGAAAGTGCGATCAAATTACAAAATTGAATTATTGGAAGTTTAGATTTGTCGTATTTGTATGAATATTCTCAAGTCCTAGTTCTATTTAACTCAAAAATATAGTCTCTTTATATGATTTTTTTAAGGTTAAGTTTATTTAAAAAAGAATGACCTTTTTTAAATTTAACTTGAATTTATCTTTTATTTTCTTAATCACAGAGGCGGATCAAGTGCTTCGTTACCAAATTCATCTAACTATAATTTTTTCGATGCAAAATTTAAATTTTTACGCATAAAAAATTAAATATTAGATCTACAATCATAATCATAAAATACAATGAATTTAGTGGTAAGAATCTAAAATGTTGAACATATTAAGTAAAAATTATGGAGTAGTCTCTGTTTAATGACAAGTCTTTTATAGTTACACAAATATTATGAAATATTTGGGATTGCTAGTATCAAAAGTCTTATCTCCATATAATATTATGACATATTAAACGAATTTCAAAAAATTTATTTTCTTTCTCGAATTCCGTACCCAATCAATAAGATCTACAATAAAACCTTGAGTAGTAGATATATGTATGCTCCATAAATAATGTGTATAATTATACATAAATATTATATTTTATATATATACTGACTAGAAAAAATAATTTTCTCAAATTTTGGGGTTGTTGGTAGGGGAAAAGTCAAGAGAGGGGCTGTGTATGTACTACTGTTTCTCACTTGCAAAATATTTTTTTTTTCCAATGGCACGTGCAAAATTGTCACAATGGAATTTAAAAGATTCCTTCACACACTTAAAAATTAAATTTGAGTGTAATTGAATGTAACTCTACAATTTGATATTTTATTTTATCAGCATAAAATTAGGTATAATTAAAATGTTGTAATTACACTTTACAATTCACAATAGGGCACCCGGTGTAAATATTTTGACAACATCAATAAAATATGATATCAAATTATAGAGTAAGAGACAGTAAAACATTTTCCTCAAACCTTATCCTATACAATTACCATATATTATCCATCTTTTTAAACAATAACACAATATCGTATTCCGCCGTGAATAATTTCCTTGGAAAATATTTCATTATATGATTTTAACCGAACTCAATAGTTTTAGCGCATACTTCGTATATGTGTAAAGAATTCTACGACATATAAATATATATTTAAATTTAGAACCTAAAATTCAAATAGTCAGTGAATTCAGTCAATTTCAAATTCGTAAAATTCAAATTATGAATATGTCTCTGCTAATAGAGGAGAAATTCAAAAATAGTAAGATTTACAAGTGGTTATTCAAAAATAGCAACAGTTTCAAAAGTCATCGAAATTTAGCCATTTTCATGTAAAAATAAATCTGAACGAAGATACTGTTTAAAATCCGGAAACTATTCCAGCATAATATACTGGAATTCCAGCATAAGTATACTGGAACTCCAGTTTATTATACTGGAGTTCCAGCAAAGTATATCGGTCAGCATAATATGATGGAAGTTCATACACAGGTACTCGAATCTTCAGTATATTATGTTGGAACTTTTTGCGTGTTAGAATTCCAGCATAATATGCTGAAAGTTCATACACAGGTGCACCGAACTCCAGTATATTATACTGGATCAGTCTCTGTTGCAGCAAAATAGTGACTATTTTTCAATAATTTGGCAAATGTTAGTTATTTTTAAATGATCATTCCGAAAACTGGCTAACTCATGCTATTTTGACATGCTAACACACATTAATCAATGGGCTAAACATAGAGCATGCCCTTCATCTTATTACCAGTAGCAATTCACAACATAAAAGTTCTTTTTTTAGTTGAAGAAATTTCAATCATTTGACTTTAATACTCCTAATAATAGTTTCCTTAAAGTCTATATTTGAGGTCATTCTATTTTTGGCTAGTCCTAAAATTGGGACCTAACTATACATTAAGCCACGTCACTTCCTTCTTGGTCTCTATACAGAAATTTGGAGTAGGGGCAGTTTGCTTTATTTGGATATATACCTGAAGTACATATTGTGCCGTTGCAAGTTTTTTGAGAAGTTTAATTCCGAATAAGACTTCAGGGTACTAAAAGAGTATTAAGTGAAGTATTCAAACTATTCTCGATATATTTAAAACACCCCAATTATTATTTCATTAATAGTTAATTATGATATAGGACAAATTCAGTAGGTTCAATTGTGATAGGTTATGTATCCTGCTATGTTTTGATGATCTGACAAACGTAATGTTAAAAATCAGATAAAGAATATGTTTCACACCCTTAAGCACTCAAGAACAACAAAGCTCAAGTCAGGGACATGCATCAACAATCCAGAGTCAAAGAAACAATAGATGGAACAAATGGACATCAGCTCCCCTGCTGACTGTACCAGTCAAACCCCAGAGTTGTAAAGTGACTACAATTGTTTCTCTGCACACACGCGACAGTGCACACAGTGCGGCAGTCACTTTATTGGGAATGCCCTTGTACCAAACATGCTTGCATCATTCAAGCGATGCCATTTATGTAATATTAACATGAAGAAAAGGAAAAACACAACACTTGCACATTCAAGAATTCATTGAGTTATTCTCTCAAGTGTGTGTTCTTCTGGCAAGTGACTTTCCAAAGGCATCAAGAACAAAGAACAACATAACGAAAGACCACTTTCCTGCATCGAGTCATTATATGTCATTACTTGTGTTGTACATTTGTCAAAGTGTTTTAATTGTAATTCCTACTTAGCTGAGTTAAAAGCATTGAGTAGGAAATTTGTTGTAAAGTCATAAGCTTTGTGTTTGTGTCTTGGCTAGAGTTAGTCGAGTTGTAAGCTTTGTAATAGAGTATTACAAAGGGGATTGTGATAGAGTTATTACAAGTTAGTGAGGGATTAAGAGGTTAATTACTAGGTTACAATAGTTTGTAATCTGAAATTTTGATCAGTACTGAAGTTGAAATCCTACAAGGGTAGGTCGTGGTTTTTAATCACGTGAGCTGGGAGTTTTCCACGTAAAACTCCATTGTGTCATTTACTTACTGTTATGTGTGTGAGTTCTGTGGAACCTGGTTCTCTATATAGTTTGGTGGACCCTAAGCTTCTATCAATTGGTATCAGAGAAGGTTCTTTCTATCAGGCTAACACCTAGAAAGGATCCTTATGGCTGCTCCACCAAACTTTGAACAAGGTCAATCTACCTACAGACCACCAAGATTCAATGGTCAATACTATGGATGGTGGAAGAAAAGGATGCATGACTTTATCATGGTGGAAGATTCAGAGCTTTGGGATGTCATCTGCGATGGACCCTTCGTTCCTAAGAAGACCACTGGTGAACCAGCAGTGATAGTTCCTAAAACAAGAAAGGAATTCAACGATGCTGACCACAAGGCCATAGAGAAGAATTTTCGAGCGAAAAAATCCTCGTCTATGGTATTGTACCAGACGAATACAACAGGATTTCATCATGTCAGTCTGCCAAGGAGATCTGGGAAACTTTCCAAACAGCTCATGAAAGGGACAAATCAAGTTAAACAGCCAAAGATTAACATACTTACCACAGAGTATGAAATCTTCAGGATGAAGGATGATGAGTCCATTCAAAACATGCATACTCGCTTCACCTCTATCATCAATGAGCTTCATTCTCTGGGAGAAATCATTCCCATGAACAAACTTGTTAGGAAAATACTTAGTGCATTACCTGGTACCTGGAAAAGCAAAGTAAATGATATCACAAAGGCAAAGGATCTACAGAAGCTGACCATTGATGAACTCATTGGTAATTTGAAAACCTATGAAATGAAAAATAAGAAGGATAATGAGATAAGAGATCCTAAAAGGGAGAAGAACCTGGTCTCAAGACAGACAACAATGACTCAAGTGGTGAAGATACTTATATGGCTTATCTGACAAAGAGATTTTAGAAAATGGTTCGTAGAAATAGAGGTATTCCAAAAAGGGGAAGCTCCAGCAAGTCAAGAGGCTATGACATATGTCATAAGTGCGGAAATCCAGGACACTTTATCAAGGGTTGCACTCTCCTCAAGCAAGATCAGTACAAACATAACACAAACAAAGAAGCCAAGAGAAACCCGGCTCCTGATAAACGATTCAAGAGAAAAGATGTCGTTGACAATGTTGTGAAACAAGTTCTTGCTGCATAGGAAGACTCCTCCAGCGAATCTGGAGAGGATGATGATCAAGGTGACGGATCCATGATGGCAGTAGAAAGTGAAGCAGCTGAATATGACTCCATTTTTTCCCTGATGGCAAAATCTGACGATGATGAAGATGATGAGGATGAGGTAAACTTTTTAGATGTTCAAAGAAATCTGAAGTCTTACTCTCAGGAAAAACTTATGCCTTTTGGTAAATGTTTTAGTTGATGCTTATCATAGTCTTATAAATGATAAAAATGCTTTACCTATGGAACAAGGAGAAGTAGAATATGAGAAAGATGATCTAGTAGTTGTGGTGGTAGATCTGAAAGAAACCATTTAGAGTTTGAAGGAAGAAAAAGAAGTGTTAACTGAAAAGGTTTCTAACATAGAGCATGAGAGAGAGAACTTATTAGTAGTAGTTGTGGACCTAAAGGAAATAATTGAGAAACTAGAAACGAAAGGTAGGTATCAGATCACTCAAAAGGGAAAGGAAGTTGCAAATGAGGCACACCTTAGGCTTGAAGATGAGCTAAAATCAGTGAAATCTAGTCTGCGTGTTGAACTTGAGAGAAACTAAACAACTTCAGGAAGACCTAGGAAGAGTAAGAATGATCTGGAAAAATCTCTTAAGTGGAGCTGGTCCTCTGATACTATCACCACCATATATACGAACAATGGGGGAAATAGGTAGAGGATCGGGTTCCAAAAGCAAAAGACTCCCTACAATCCTCATAGCAAGTATGTTACTATCCCTGATAACTGGGTTTTCACTCAATGTGCTAACACTAGGCATCTTAAAGAAACTTGTAAGGCCAGATTCAATCTCAACCGAAAAACCAAGTTTTTGCTAAAAAGGTAAATACAACTAAAAACCTGGTTCCTCATATAAAAAACATGTGATGCCTGCTTGGATCAAAAGAACCCTGATTCACCCATTTCCTCACTACAAGAGACCCAAACTTGTTTGGATTCCTAAGTCTAACCATTGATTTTCTTGTGCAAGGAGCAGTGAAGGGAAGCAGCCAAAAATGGTACATGGATAGTGGCTGCTCTAAACACGTGACTGGAAGCACAAATGATTTCCTTTCACTCAAAGTCCTGCAAGGAGGGAATGTGTCCTTTGGAAATGGAAAAAAGGGATACATTCTGGGAGTTGGAAGGATTAGGAAGTCTCTTGCTCACTCAATTGAAAATGTGTACTACGTGAACGGCCTGAAGTGCAGCCTTTTGTGTGTTTTCCAAATATGTGACAAGGGAAACAAAGTGGAATTTGTGTCAAAAAATTGCACGGTCACAAATCTTGTGACTGGTGAGGTGGTTCTGGTGGCTAAAAGATACAAAAATATTTATGTTGCTGATTTTGAGTCCTTGAAAAATGGGGATCTCAGTTGTCTGAGTGATGTTGATGATGATGCTAAATTGTGGCACAGAATATTAGGTCATGCAAGTTTTACGTTGCTGAACAAATTGATCAAGAAGGACCTGCCACGTGGCCTGCCTAAGTCAAGCTTCAAGGATCACAAGGTGTGTGATGCATGTGTAAAAGGAAAGCAAGTCAAATCCTCCTTCAAACCCAAAAAGTAAGTTAGTACCTCAAGGCCACTTGATCTCCTTCATATGGACCTGTGTGGACCCTATGAGGGTGCCTAGTAGAGGAGGAAAGAAGTATATCTTTGTTATGGTGGATGATTATTACAGATTCACCTAGACCTTGTTTCTCATAACTGAGGATGAAACCTTTCAAGAATTTGTTGCATTTGTGAAAAAGATCTAGGTGAAGATGAGCCATAATGTAATATGTATAAGGTCTGATCACGACACAGAGTTTGCCAATGCCAAATTCGACGAATTCTGTGCTGAAAATGGCATTCCTCATAATTTTTCAGCTCCAAGAACACCTCAAAAAAATGGTGTTGCGGAGAGGGAAAATATGACTCTCGAAGATATGGCAAGAACAATGTTGATTAACAGTGGCATTGAAAAAAATTTCTTGGTAGAAGCAGTCAACACTGCATGCTACTTGGTGAGCAGGTGCATGATCAGGTCCTTCCTAAACAAAGCCCCATATGAACTGTTGAACGGGAGGAAACCCAAGCTGACACATTTGAGGACATTCGGCTGCAAATGTTTTGTTCTCAACAATGGTAAGGAAGCACTTAGGAAAATTCTATGACAAAAGTGATTAAGGAATCTTTTAGGGCTATTCATCACAAAGCAAAACCTACAAAGTAAATAACAAAAGAACTCAATATATCGAGGAAATCATACATGTGATCTTTGAAGAATTTCACCACCCTTGTCGGAAAGATTCACATGATAAGACTAATCAAGACGGAGAATAGTCAGTTGTTCCTAGTGAAGTCGTAGACATGGAAAATGGTAAGGCTGACATGATGAGTCACGTCAAGGAATCAAACGATGATGGTGTAGTTATATCTCCAACTAATATGGAGGAACCTAGTCCCTCGATCACAACAACTGAAATGAGAAGTTGTTGATGTTGTGCAAGGAACCCGCTTGCTGAGCTGAGAAACGGATCTCACAACAACCAAGGATCACATTCAGAAATACCTGGACCCTCTCACAATGAGATTTAGGTTTCTAACTGGAAGCATAAATGTTCACATCCTCTTGAAAATGTGATCACTCCTCTTGACTCAGGGATTCAAAGGAGATCAAAGTTAATAAACTTGTTTGCCGTTTCAGACTTTCTCTCTCAAATTGAGCCCAAAAATATTAAGGAAGCATTGAAAGATGTTTACTGTATTACGGCTATGCAAGAAGAACTCCATCAATTTGAGAGGAACAGTGTATGGCACCTGGTTCCACGACCTGCTGACCGAACTGTTATAGGAACCAGGTGGGTATTCAGAAACAAACTTGATAAGTTTGGAAACAAAACCAGGAACAAGGCAAGTAGTTCAGGGTTACAATCAGGAAGAAGGGATTGACTATGATGAAACTTTTGCTCCAGTTGCTCGAATGGAAGCCATCAGAATCCTCATTGACTTTGCATATCATATGGAATTCAAATTGTTTCAAATGAATATCAAAAGTACATTTCTGAATGGTTTCCTAAAAGAATAAGTCTTTGTTAAGCAACCACCTGGCTTTGAGTGTCATGAGCATCCTGAGCATGTTTTTAAACTAGACAAGGCATAATATGGGCTAAATCAGGCTCCCCGTGCTTGGTATGAAAGGTTGTCCAAAGTTCTTCTGGAAAATGGCTTTTCAAGAGGAAAAATTAACAACACCTTATTTATGAAGAAACGGAGGAGGAACCGGCTCATTGTGCAAGTCTATGTTGATGACTTCATCTTCAGAGAAACAAATGACTCTTTATGTGAGGAATTCGCAAAGTTTATGGGAAGTGAGTTTGAGATGAGCATAATGGGGGAATTTAATTTCTTCTTGGGTATACAAGTCAAGCAAACTCCTAAGGGCACAATGATAAGTCAGCAGAAGTACATCAAAGAACTTCTAAAGAGATTTGAAATGTAAAGCTCAAAAATCATTGATACTCCCATTGCCACTACCACTCATCTGGACTTGGATGAACCTAGTTCCTCTGTGAATGAGACCATGTATAAAGGTATCATCGGGTCACTCTTGTAGCTCACAGAAAGCAGACCAGATATTGTTTTCAGTGTGGGAGTTTATGCCAGATTACAATCTAATCCAAAGGAATCTCATTTGAAGTCTGCCAAGAGAATATTGAGATATCTTAGAGGAACGCAGGACCTGGTTCTCTACTATCCCTAAGGCGATAATTTTGATTTAATTGGGTATGTTGATGCTGACTATGCTAGTTATTTGGTGGATAGGAAAAGCACTTCTAGCATGACACATTTTCTGGGTTCCTGCCTGATCTCATGGGGTACAAGAAAACAAAACTCAATGGATCTTTCGACTAGAGAAGTTGAATATGTGGCGTTTGCCTCTTGTTGTGCTCAACTGCTGTGGATCAAGCAGCAGCTGTAAGATTTGGGTGTGTTTTCTAATTGTGTGCCCCTACTATGTGACAACACTAGTGCTCTAAACATGGCAAAGAATCCAGTTCAACATAAGAGAATAAATAATAGGTGTGCGACATCACTTCTTTAGAGATAATGTTGAAAAATGACTCATCTGCATGAATTTTTGCAGCACGGAAGATCAAATTGCAGATATCTTCACCAAAGCACTGAGTAGAGAGCACTTTGAAAATAATCACCTGGCACTTGGATTGATAAAATCAAGCTAAGGACATGGTCCCTCGATGATCGGCTATGAAAGAAATAAACAGGTAATTAGTTAAAAAGTATTTTCTGGCACGGTCTAACTCATCTCTTTACTGTTGCAGGTAGACACGTATGAAGATTACAGAGCACACAAGTAGCTATGCTATCGCACTTTGGTCAAAGGATGAAGTTCTCATTTACAAAATCTGTCAGGGAACTTAGTTCCCATGATACAGGTTAGTAGTTCCTCTGTACTCTCATTCACAACTTTTTAACGACTAAAATGGTGCCACATCATTAATGTGTCAATTTCTTTTCTTTTTTGACTTTTTGTTTGAACCCAAGCGTCTACCCAAAAATTGGTACATGTTCCTAGCCGGTCCCTCATCTCTTTTAAATAAATTCACGCACGATCACTTTCATAACTGTTCACATCATAAGCCAAAATTTCCCTTTTTCTTCAAACAACCAAACACTTTGTTCTTCCATCAACTCTCACTATATCCCACCATGTATGAAAATTTCGAAGCCAAAAATGTCTGAAGCATCGTCCCCACTGTGTCTTCATCTGTTGAAGCACCAGTGATAGAGCCTGTGACCCTTACGCCACCGAGTCCAAACCCTGAGTTAAAGTCACAACCACCCACCGTTTCTTCTCCAACCCAATCAAGTACTCGTTCTCATCGGAGTCGCAAAACCTCGGCTCCCAAGAAGTTTGTGGCTACGACCTCTCGTTCTGCCTCGCCGGAAAAAATGGTCGAAGAAGATACCGTTGAAGAAGACGATAATCGGGAAATTTCTAGTCTACCAGTGGAAGAAAATTTTAAGATACCACGCAGAGTGGATCTTAACAGTGATGCACCAGCAATGACCACCCCATGTCTTGATTTGAATGTCGTCGATTCTACAAGTAATGCTTCTCCTATGTATTATGAGTATACTTTGGGGTTGCAAGAAAAATAGCCTATAGAGAATATGTTGTCGATTGCTGCTGAGGGTTGTGTAGTTGGTGAGTATGAAGGCGTGTCTAAAACAAATGGTTTTAAGGGGGAAGGTGATAGTCTACTGGTGGAGGGAAGGGAACTGGTGCCTGTCAAAAATCTGGCACCAGAAAGTACTACAAAGGAACTTCCTGAGGGACCTGATCCCTCCACACAAGAGGAGCCTTATGCTCCTACTTGGGATGAAACCTCATGTTCTTCTAAAGAACCCCAGGTCAGTATTGATCCCACTCCCTCTCCTCACTTTTATGCTGAATCATTATCTATTTATTGCCACTGAGATGCGATCTTTGTCCGAGGAAAAGAATGATGATAGTGAAGAATACTATGACAATGTGGCTCTTGCGAGTTTCATTAGTGCTAGGACTTAGGAGTAAAAGGGAAACTTCTAAATCGCCCACTCCTAAGAGGTCTACCACTTGACTGCAAAAGAAGGAAGCTCTTGAATCAGTGCTGAAGAAAAGTAAGGAAGAAAAGAAGAGGAGGAGGTTGATGAAGGGTGGGAAGTCAATACTTGATGCGGTAGTACTTAGATGTTGATGTCGAGGTCGATGAGGAACCTATAGAGCTGTCAAAACGGGTCAGCCTAGCTCAAGTCTCGCGAGCTTTTAAATTTGGTGGGCTAGGATGGGACGGCCCGCCATATGAATGAGCCTTAAAATGGCGAGCCCAACCCAGCCTTAAGAGGGTCGGGGGCTAGGGCGGGCCGGCCCTTCAATTTTCTTAAGAAATTTTTTTTTCTTTAAATCCTTAAATATTTTTTCGTGACATAATTGATTAATCGTGTAAACAACTTCTGTTTGCTTAGAGCGTACAAAAAGCTTGATATTTGACGAGGAATCTCGTAATTGAAATACAAATTCTCTATATCTCTAGATCTTCTTTTTTAAAGTTACATGAATATTTTCTTAATACTTTTCTTTCATTTTCCTCAGGTTCAGGGATTTCTTCAACAAGTTTATATGCTGAGATTTTTTAATTTAGGATTAAAGTTATTTGTTGATTTCATCATTAGAGTCCATAAAATTTTCAAAATTCTTGAAATTTGCTAGTAATCAATTTTTTTTTGTATTTAAAATTAATCTTTTTCTATATTGAAGAGCAGTTTAAATATTAATAATACATTAAAGTAATACAACTGATCATTGGCCACCTAAAACTTTTCGAGTTCGTTATTAATTAAGGAAAAGAAAAATTAATTTTGTCATATTATATGCATGTCAAAAATCTAAATTCTAGTTGATATGGAAGGGTAAATGAGAAATCTAGGATTGGAGAATGGGGATTATAGTTAATAGTTTTTCTAGTTTTTAATTTTTTAAATATTAAATATTTAATAGTTAATTAATTTGATTTTAATTGATTTTTGGCCCATTGGCCGGCCCAATCCCAGCCTCGGTCAAGCCTCAAGGGTCAACGGGTTGACTTGGGCCGGGCTTATAAGCCTCAATTTTGAATATGCTCAAAAATTCCTAACCCAACCCTACCCAAGTAGCGTGCTGGGTTGGGCTGGCCTCACGGCCAATCCCATTTTGACGGCTCTGGGAACCTAGTTCGTTGCTTCGTAAATCCTCCAAAAAATATGTTGTTCAAAAATCTGAAAAAGAGTCATTTGTGAGTGTGATGGATGGTAGCAACATTGAGGTTGAAAAATCTGGTGAGAAAGTAGCTGAAGAGTGTGTTGCGAAGAATGTGTCTGAAAAGAATGTGTCTGAGAAGGTGTCTGAGAAATCTGTTGAGAAAAGAAAAAGTGTAAGAAAATCTGTGAAGAGAAAAGCTGGGGCAACTGAGGAACCTGTTCCTCGAAAAAAGCCAAGGTCAGTGTGACCAAGGATGTTGGAAGGGAGAATTTGAGAAAACAAAATGTGCTTTGTGGCAGAACCTTTGCTCCTGACATTCTTGATATGACGGGAATATGGCAACTGGTTGAAATTTGTAAGTTTCAACAGTGGACACATCTATTCACAAATGATATTCCCAAAGTGTATGAGGCCGAGATACGCAGTTTCTATGCCGATTTCACTTTGAGGATGATAACATCTGCTTGAAGGTAAATGGGGTTGACTTTGTGATTGATGAGGTGTTGGGAACAATCTTGGGAGTGCCTACTACTGGTATATCCTTTATTGAAGGGACTTGCTCTTCAAACTTCAGAAATGTAATTCTGAAGGATGATGCAGTTCAACAGGGGGAACGGGTGCACAAGAAGGCCCTCCTTCCAATATACTAACTGCTATTCCAAATGGTAAACAAGGTGTTACTCCCTCGTGCTGAAAGGCGTTTAATTACATCACAAGCAGACTTGTTCCTCATGGAAGCACTGGATGCATACTCCACTATAAATCTGTCAGGACTCATGATTGAACACATGAAAAAGGTAGCAGATTTCAAGGATGGTAATCATGGGCTGCCCTGCGGGTTTCTTCTCACCAAAGTTTTTGAGTTCTTCAACGTTCCCCGGTAAATGCCACCATGGGTACTCGCAAGCATAGTTTCTCCAAAATTACCTTGGAAGAGTGTGAGTGCATAGATAAGAAAGGAGAGGTTGGCATAAATTCCACTATCTCTCAACTGATTGAAGCTCAAAATATCACCAATGAAGAAATAAGGAAGTTGAAGGCAAGGAATGTTATCCTTGAGGGTCATCTTAGTCAGGCCCAGGAGACACCTGGTTCCAGTAGCTCACAAAATGCAGTGGTTGCTTGCTTGATCAAAGAAAACGCTAATCTCAGGAAACAGGTCGAGGACCTGAAGGAGAGGTTGCTCAATGAGCAAGGATCTGCAAATGCTCGCATGGATATCCTCCTTAGTCTTCTTGCCTCCCCCTTCTAGTGATCCTTAGAGTCATTCCCTTACCAGTGTCAAGTTCAAGTTCAAGTTGTTTTTTGTCTCTTGTGTTTGGTTGTGTTTAATGATTGGTACTTTTTGTTATTTTTATATTTGTGGTGATTGTGTAACAATAGAACTGCTCCCTGAAGAAAAAAAAAAAAATATATATATATATATAAAAGGGGGAACACCATTTGGTCTTTGTCCCCAAGTGAAAGACAAGAAAAGAGGATATATAACTCAATTGCATTTAGAATGCAAATGATGAAAGAATTGGAGACGTGAAAAGTTATTGTTTTCAGCGCCAGGACCAGCGCTGGCCTGGACGCTGTGTTGCAGGGTTTTTTTAGTTCGTTCGGGACAAGTTTATTTTGGTCCTACACGACCCCCAACTCGTATAAAAGGAGTTCTAAACCTAATTTGGAGGGGATCTAGCATACTTTGAAGAGGAATTCACGTGGAGGAACACACACCACGTTTGGAGGAGGCTTCTAACTAGTTTTTCTTCTCTTCTCTTCTTTTAATCTCATAGTTTATTAGTTCTAGAGTTTTGGGTGCCACATGAACGTTGTAATTTGAAGCTTGAATTGCTCTTATTCTTTTATCATATTGGTTTATTTATTCAATCTTGCACTTAATTATTTGATTGCTTGATCACCAATTGAATATTATCTACGAATCTAGGATTGAACTCGGGAGATGGAATTTTAGATTGCAAATAAGATTGAGTAGAGCAAGATCTTAACTCTTAGCGGGAGCGAATTTGCGGTTAGGATAGGAATATACCTAATCGCCTTGCTTGGTTACTATACAGGAATTATTAATGCGTTTTTGTTAATCGTTAGGTTAGCTTGAATAGACGAGTAGTACTTCGGGAGAAGGCTACGAGTAATATTAACCCTGTCAACCAATAAATCAGATAAATTAATTAGACAATTTAAGTGAAAGACTCAATGGGATTGTTAGCTAACCCATAGCTCTAGAATATCGGCTCTTCTTGAATTCGTCTCTTAAATTTCGCCAACGTGTTTCTTTAATTTCTTAATTTGTTACTCTAGATTAATTATAGTTAAATACTCATATTGTAGGATTCTCTTGAATAGATTAATTGTTGGTTTAATTTAGTTGATAGTTAATCACAAGTCCCTGTGGGTACGATATCTGGACTTATAATCATATATTACTTGTCGACTATGTATACTTGCGTGTGCGTTTGGGAGCAACAACAACACTTCGCTATAACAACCAAAAATATTCGGAACAAACGAAGTTGTTATAGAGATGTTTGACTGTAACACTACTGGTAGTGAAAAGAAAAACACTAAACTACCTATTACCCTTCCACCCTAATTAATTATCGACCTCCACACCCTCTTATCAGGCAGGCATTATACAAAATAAAAACTAAGAGCATTAAAACTACTTTATATTTTCTACCGACATAAAAATTTCTATTAGAAAATTCTAAAATTTCAAAGTTCTTTTTTTAGTTTTTGGCAAAAATGGAACAAGAAGAGAGGAGAAGAAAAGTATGTACCAGCCAGTAATCCAAGAAGCAAATGGGCCGAAGTAATTTTCAGATAATTTAGCACTCCAATAGTAAAGCCCAGCTGAAGTTGGATAAGCTGAACATATTTCAGCCAAGGCCAGGCCCACATTAAGTGTCATTAACCCAACTATGGGCCAACCGTAAACAAGAGTTATAGGCCCACCAAAAGTTAAGGCCTGATTGTACAATGTGGATATGCCCGTTAGAACTGATACTATGGTGAATGTGATAGAGAAGTTGGCAATGAACCTGTTTAAACATATATCTCGAAAATTAAGATCATCTCGAAATTTTATAAATTCATAAAATATTCATAAATATGTAAAAAAATTCAAAAAAATTTGTATAAACAAATTGGAGAGAAGAATCAAGGGAGCAAACATAATTGTACCCACGAAAATTCACCAATAAAATTACTTTTCTCTTTAAAAAAACATGTTCAAACAGGTGCGATGGTTGTAATCTATTATATTGTATCGTATTGTTACTTTAAATACAATATTTGTTTTGATTATTACTTTAATTTATTGTATCGTATCGTTAGATCTGTCGTTATGTAACGACGAAAAATGTCATTTTATTAACGACGAATTTGGTATGGTGGCGCCGTACCTTTCCTTTTCCTCTCATCTTGCCTTTTTTATTATTTAACTATATTTTATACTTTATCCTAATTTTTTATATAATAATACTACTATGTATCTTATTTTTTTTAGTAATGTTGCACTTTATTCTTCATGTTGTTTGTACATGACATCATCACAAACAATACAAACTATCCAAACGTTGTATTCGTCAAACAATACGATGCAATACAATATAATACAATATGATACATTATGAAACGACATGTAACAACCATCCAAACGAGTTATAGTTCCATTTTTCTAATTTGCGTAAACTTCTATGGATAGAATTACTAAAAACATGTGTTAGTAAAAGGTAGTAAGTAGTCTGCAGGTTAATTGAGAGGCGCACAAGTTGATCTGGAATACCTGTTAATACACAAAGAGGCATTATCATTTTTAGCCCGCATCAGAAATTATTTATAATTAGTAGTTAAAAAAGTGTATAAAATTTGTATAATTTTTGTATCTGACTTACATAATGCATATATATACAAATTTTACACATTTTTCGGTTATTATTTTTAGAGCGGCTGTACAGTGTCATTTTTCCATAAATAAATAAATTAAAACAAATAAAAAAGAAACTTTAGACAAATTAAATTTACATTTTGCAATCTATATCATGTTCTAAGATTTTAATTTTTATTAGCCCCTGTCACTATCAGAGGAACTTCTGTCAAGGACTCAAGGTTCAAGAAAATATCTATCTGCCTTTTCAATGTGAAGGTTCAACAACTAATTATTTAATTTTTTCATTAACACCAAGGGAATCAATTGGAGCCAATTACCAATTTTTTTGGACATAAGAATTTTTTTCCTTTTTTCAAAAGATTTTCTTTTTTCAAAATCAGCGTTTGTTCATAAAATTTCTAATTTTCACGTGAAGATACATTTTGAAAATTTTCGAAAATTTTATAAACTCTAAAAAATTATTTTTCAAAATTTTCACTCAAATCACTCGCAAAGCTTCAAAAACAATCCAAAATTATATTCATATCTAAACACAACTCTAAATTTCAAATATCATTTTCACTTAAAAAGTTTTTTCTCCATATTTTGAAATTTTACAATTCTTATGTCCAAACGCCCGCTTAGATTTCAAATCTATGGCAATTCAGAATAGTTACCCCTTGATATGGCCAAGAAGAAGAGAAAAGCCTGCTTCTATGGTTCCACTGATTTATTAGTTTCAACTCGAATGATGCCAGAACTTTCTATAATAACATTCTTATATAATAACACTTTACTATAAAAATTAAATTTTTTCGGAACCAATTCTTATGTTATGTTTTCTATAACAGTACTTTGCTATAATATCCAAAAATATTCGGAACAAACGATGATGTTATAGAGAGGTTTAACAGTAATTATATGCAAGAAATTGAATATCACATTCATTTTAATAGAAGAAACCATAGAAAGAAGAGATAGGAAAATAAAGAAGGAACTTACGAAAGGCCACGGTAAAGTTCTTGTTTGTAACCCAACTGTCTGAGACGAGAGTCATCTGTAAAATCATCATTAACTACTTCATGATTATCAAGTCGATGATAAGAACCAGCTGATGATGATGATGATGATGCTGAGGCTTCTGCTTCTGCTTTCATCTTTTTTCCTCTTATCTTTGCTTTACTTTCTAGAGGACCAATAAGTTTGGTATATCCAACTGTCTAAGGGGTCGTTTGGTTGGAAAGAAGTTATCCCAAAATTAATTATTCTGAGATTAGTCATTTGAGTATTTTTAAAAAATCACATTAAAATCTTAGTCAATTGTCTTTTCTATTTTATAATTTTTGTTAAGGCAACTTACACAAATATCTCAAATAAGTCTCAACTTACTAACATCTAGCCATTAGTCATAGACTTATCAAAACTAGTCAAGTACATATAAAAATTGAAAAACTAAATAAATAAAGTTCTTTCTCTCAAAAAATCACATGAAAAAATCTACTTCCATATTTTTAAGTGTGATTAGTAACATAGATGCAAGACCAAAAGGAAATTTCATGAATGAGATAGCTAAATAAATATATGTTTATTTACCAAGTGAATATTATAATTCTTTATTTTTGAGTTTTGATATATATATATATATATATTTTTTTTTTTCCTTCTTTTTTTGGGGAAGAACATGATGTTGATGGGTCATTCACACACATTTTTTTGTTTATCAATAGAAACTTAACCATAATAATAATAATAATAGAGAACTAATTAAATAAAAAATCTCATCTTTTAAAAATTAACAAGGACACATGTTAGTTATTCTAAGTTATATTGACATCTAATGGAGGAAATTGTAATGGAGCAGAGCCGCTCCACTATTATATCCCATAAAGATTGTCCTGTGATTTTTAAAGAAATGAAAAGGACAGGAAACAATCTGATATTTTTGACCATTGAATTGCAAATTAATTTGTTGTACATATTGAATACAACCCCTAAAATTTTGATGCAATGCTTTATAATGGTGAACAAGTTTACCAACTCCATTTTGGAAATCACTTCTGGTCCTAACAATTAACATAGTATATAACGAAAACAAATTATCATCTACCAATAAATTACTAAAGAGGCTAGGATTATAGCAGTAAATCTTTGCATGCCACTATTGTGGAGCATCAAATTTGGTTTACACTTGATGCTGATAACACTTTACCATTAATCTCAGTACTACCATTTAGCAGGATAATAAAGCAAGGCAATCAATAGGATTATTACACATATGTTTTGCAATAAATACCAATATGAAAATGTTATATATGTTGTTTTAAAACGTCTTACCATACTAATATGAAACCAAAAATGTTCAAACCTATGATGACCCAACACTATATGTATAGAGTAAAAAGAATGGCCTATTCCATCTGTAAAATAAAGCAACCTGTCTCACTCCAAGCCAAAACCAACAAGGTTAAGGCACTAAAATCTCGGGCTTCCTCGCTGCTTCAAATTGGTGAAGAAGCCAATGTTTCCTAGAAAAAACAGAGCAATAACAACCAAGCAAGAAATAGTTAACCAAATCCACTGCTGCAATTTCCTTCTGCTTCTGTTGCGAAGCGGAGGAGGAATGGTGGATTTTGTCTTGATCTGCTTTGTATATTGAGATGGTTTCGGAGTTTTCTTAATGGTTGTTTGAGGATTCTCAGTAGTCTCGAGCTCCTTGACAGTTTCTCTCGGGCTGGTGGAAATCAGAGCAGTTTCACCATCATTAGTTTCGGTCTGTGTTTCACCTGCAGCACCCTTCTTCCGTTCCTTCTTACGCAGTCTCTTCTCCTTTTCCTGTATTAAACAAGATATGATTTAAACTTCGTGCATAAACAATGATAATTTATAGAGACGACCATATTACTTAATCGGATGTGTTAAAGAAAACCAAATTCTGCTTTGAATTAACTGAAGATTTACCTTCAGTCTCTGTTCTTCTTCCTTCTGGGCTCGTAATTCAGCCCTCAATTGGGCCTTTTCTGCATTGCGTCTTTTCCTTTCTAATGCCTCTTTAGCCTTTGCAATCTCCTCCAACCGCCGTTGCTCTTTCAACCTGGCTGCTTCCTCACGCTTCCTCTGTTCCTCCTCCTTTCTGGCAGCCTCCACCTCCTGAGCAGTTTGCGGTTGCTCGGCCTCTTTTGGCTCATCAACCACACTCATCTCTCTTTGAATTGGTTTCGGAGCTTCTTTCGTTTTCTCAATCGTGTTCATTTTTTCTGCTGCTTGCGGCGTGATTTTGTCATCCTTAATTTCATCCTTTAAAACTACTGCTTGCTTTTCTTGCTGAGAGACCGGAGCTTGTGACACAAAATTAGCTTTATCTACACGAGCAACCAGCCTAGAAGCTCTTTGCTCCATGTAACGGGGAAGTACAGTTGGCTCCTCATCAGGGCCAAGTGTACGACCATCCAAGGTCCCAAATCTCCTCAACGTACTTCTTGTGTTACACCTGATGTACTCCTTTCTGAACTCATCATTCTTATTCCAAAGTTCCATATACCTTTCGACCTGACAGAGTAACTATTAGACAGAAGCGGGAGTGGAATTTTACTGGAAGACAACTCTAAAGAATAAGTTGCTGACCAACCTGATTCACACAGAGATGATTAAGAGCCTCCATTTCTCTGTTTCGTGCATGATCACTAGCCAAAGTCACTTCATCCTTGTATGTCCGGAAATGAACATTCTGCATTTTCAGGCATTATGAGATCCGATAAAATTTTGCCAGTCAAATATGATTTTTTGCTTTTCAGTTGGATGGTAAATTATCTAACTTCTAGAATTATGCAACCATAGAAAATAAAATAAATAAATAAATGACAGGACCAGAGAACTTGTACTAGCCAACAAAATTGCACGTAAAAGAAAGAAAGTCAAAAGCCCGCCAGCTTCAAGCATTAACTAACCCAGTGTAGGCATAACTTGGGAAGCAAAAACGTTTGTGGTTGTATTGTGAAGTAAAAACTTTAGAAATAAGTTTCTCTATCATCGGAGCCCAGAGGTCAGAAGAAGAGAATATCGGATCCTGAGAACAGATTATAACAGTTCAAGGTTCAATCTACTCGGATGTCATTACAAACCTTCTCATAGAATCCCTTTTTTAAATTCCGCAATTCTTCATATGCTTCTTGCCGGATATCATCTGCAGCTTTAAACTGCGCTTGCAATTCTTTGAGCTTTCGACTCTCATCTTCATATTTTCGGCTAGCTGCCATCGCAATTGTTTCAGCTTTTGAGGCCTTGACTTTAAGGTTATCAAGCTCCTTTTTCAAGATCTGCACACATTTGTCTCCAGGTTAACGCAAATTAAAAGGAAAAGAAAATCATAACACTAAGTATCAAAAAGTGACAGCTTGACCAAAAAATTGCTGCTGCCAGGCATCCAATATTACTCTTCAGTGCGCAATGTTAATGATGCCACTTGATATCAATTATATTTATGATAAGCAGTAGAAGATTGTATTCAGTGGAACATTAAAGCATCATAGTGTGCCCACCCTCAATTGCTCTTCGTTTACATCTCTCTCATCCAGAGCCTTCTGCACTTCATCCTGCCTGCCAATGTTGGATGAAATCTGTCCACGAAGCTGCTTCAGTTGCTTGATTTCACGAATTAGGAGCTTTTCCTCCTTCAAAGGTAGTGTTTCATGCCCAATAATGTGTTCCATATTACAAATCTGCAGGGAATAGATCATGCAACATAAATAACAAACTCACAGAACAGAGAAACAAAACACTCCAGTTTGCTGATTAAATCTTTTTTCTGGGTTGTCACAAATCCATACCCTATTATCAATCTCATCAATGGCAACTGCATTCTTTGCTTTATCAATCACATCTTGAAGAGTTGAGATCTCTGCACGTTTTGTCCTAACTTGCTTTCTAGCATCTCTCTCTTGAGTTTTGGCAGCTTCAAATTCAGCACCATGAGTTTGGCAATTGGCCTGCCATTAAAAAGGCATTTCCTACTAAGATTTACCAAGCCACAACAAAGAGATAAAAAAATATTATTGAAACTTGGAGACATACTCTTTTGTTTCGGATTTTTTGTCTAAAGGCATCCCTGTGCTGCGTCTTCTCATCAACATTTAGCTCAGCTACTCTGATACGTTCTCGGAGTTTTTCATCATCAAATCTTGGCATCCTTATCAGGAAGTTAAATCCCTTTGCTGCACTCGCATTCATATCCCTTACAGCCACAGCGTCCACAGAGGAACACTCAGCCGAAGTGGTCAACACATCACTAGTACTTGAAGTTTCAGCATCCCCACCTCGTTCACACATTAGTTTGTCATCATTACTCCTGTCTGAACCACCTCCCGTTTCTTCAGAGCCTGCAATCGCTATGCTCATGTTGGCTGACTCTTGATCAATTTCGATTGGGCAAGTCAAAGTCTCGTTCCCAAATGTCACAGCATCATTGCTAGGAACATCTCTAGTGCTTGGAGCGGAAGTATTTCCCACTACAGACAACTCTAAGTCAGCCAAAGTAGCCTGATCATGGCATCTTTCAGCATTGCCAGACATCCTACAATCATAAGAGCAGATGAAACCTTAAACTTTCTAAACGAGATAATCATTTGAAAAACAACCCATAAGTTAAAAGAAACACATATAAAAAATAATATAACTAAACATGCAGATAAAAATATAAAACTTAACTACTGCAATTAAGAAAACTCAAAATTGAAAAGATATTAACATTCATCAGTGAAAACTAAAAGGACAAAAGGCAGCCTAAAGTGCATTGCTGGTCTACCTCCATACGCTGCTGCAAATTAATGCACTGGAACCATGACTGACATTGCTGCCATGACCATTTGATACTCATGTGCTCAGAGCATCAACTATTTCACCTCAAAATTCAGAAAAAATAGTTCACAAGCATGAGAAACAGAAACCTCTCCTGAGAGGAACACTAGTTGAGTTGCTGATGAACACTTCTTCACCAGAATCAGTAAACTAAAAAAGTTTTATTTTTGATGAAATTAACTGTAAAAGGTTTATTGTTAATGAAAGAAACAAGTTTTATTACCAGAACCGTGTTGACCTCAGAAATTCAATCAACTTAAACTTTTACCACACGTGGAAATTTAAAGGATGGATCTAAAGGGAAAAAAAAAGTGGGCTTTGTTTCAAAATAGGTTCGCCAGCAAGCAGGATTAAATTAGTTTTCTCACGAAAACACAATAATTCATCAAACTGTGCAAGTTTTAGAACCAAAACCATGTTGTATTTAGTAATTCAATCAACTTAAACTTCTATTCAACCTGGAGATAAGTAAGATTAAGTTTCTTAACTGCCAAAGTTATGAAAGGAAAGGAAGGTTCTGCAAAACCAAAAACATTTTGCTTTTGTTTCGTATAGTTTTATCCAGCAAAAGGGGATTATTTTTACTTTGAGGAAAATCCTCTATTCACTGTTCAGAGAGTCAGATGCTCACCTTTCATCAATATTTGTGCTCGGTGGTTTTTCAGCATCCTCACTTTCATGTAAAAATTTGTCATCACTGGTTTGGTCTGCAACACTAGATTCACCTTCTTCTTTCTCAATGCCAGTGAACTCTATAGCCGTATTAGGCATGGCCTCCATTTTACTGTCATGAACAGGCTCATTCAAAGTATTTCCAGATACAACATCGCGACACTCATCTTTAATACTTGAAGCAGAAGAGTTCTCAACTTCACACAATTTTACATCAGCTAAAACAGACTGGTCAATGGGAACTTCAGCATCACCATGCACCCTATAAGACAAGAACAATAAGCAGCTTAGTTAGTTGTCTCCATTAATATGCAGCAATGGAAATTCCAACATACCATAAATGACAAAATGACAAGCAAAAATAACAAGATGACATGATAAACTAACTAAAGCATTGCATTCTTGGACATGACAAATTCAACAACCCATTAGCATCAACCATCAAATACAAGAAGAAATTAAGATACTAAAAGAACATAAAACTAAAGAAAATTCCCCTATATAGGGACCTAATTATAAAGACAAGAACAAACTTCTGGTGAAACTGATAAGTGATTATGGAAGCTAATCCCCTCAAATTGAAACATTAATTCCTTGGTTTAATATAAAAACGCAAGATTGTGGGACCATCAACATGGACAGTACCTATTTGTTAAACTACATATGCTTGCACTAAGTAATAGGTATGCTGAAAAAGGCTTATATAGCAATAAAAGCATAAAGAAACATTTGGTATGCTGTGAATATTTGCCAACTTATTTATCGGTAGAAAAAATGAACAATATAAGCACAAATAAATTCACAGGACTGTATAAGGTAAGTAGGTAGCCCTTATAAGCCGATGAATAAAAGGACTTCCTTGAGACAACCAATATTATACCCGAGATCAAAGTGGGTTCCCATATTGAAGAGAGTAAAGGTGATTTTCCATGTAAAATACCAACCATAATTGCCAACGTAACCGCCCATAATTGTATTTTTTTAGTATAAAAAGAATAAAATAGCATAGGCAATAAATAAATAAATTTCTTCTTTCAACAGGAGCATTCATGAAATAACGGATGAATGATACTTGGCTTGAATAACTAGAAAACAAAGGTTTATTATCTAAATCATGCGGATTCCAGCTAATGTAAACATCATGCAACCTCATTAATATTCAAACTAATATAGGGAAACTCGATGTGAGTGTATATGTCGGAAACCGAATCCTAAAGTGACTTCGGAACAGGTTCGAGAGCTTCGATCGAAAACCTTTTCTATCTAATGTCAGTTGATCCTTCAGCGTCTGCACCAACTAAATCGGAAGCTTAATTCGAAAGACAAGAGTAGGCTCGAGGAGGATCACAAAACTGATTCTCGGTCCCCTAAAGTTAGAAAGTTATTAAATATAAATTGCTAAATACAAACAACAACAACAACCCAGTGTAATCCCACAAGTGGGGTCTGGGGAGGGTAGGATGTAGGCAGCCTTACCCCTACCCTGGAAGGGCAGAGAGACCGTTTCCGATAGACGCTAAATAATTTTAAGAAAACAATATCTTTAAAAATTCTTTAAGGAAAAAAAATAGACATAGGAGTTCTTCATATGGGTTTCATAATTGTAGGAAGTAGTACTATAATTGATAAGGGACTTAATGGAGGCCTTCTACAAATAATCAATCATGGATTTATTGCTGCTGCAATTTTTTTCTTGGAGGGAACAACTTATGATAGAATTCCCCTTGTTTATCTAAAGGAAATGGACGGAAAAGCTATCCCAATGCCAAAAGTATTCTCGAATTAAAAGACCAATTTAAGAGCGACCAAGAAACCAACTTAGCTATCGAGAGAGATTGGGGTTATTAAAAGTTCGGATAAATAGCACACAAGAAAAACAGACAATCCACTCTCTCTGAAACTTTCTTATTCAGATCAAAGGAACAAATAAGAAAGCAAAAAGGGGAATAATAATATTACCCAAAAACGTACAGAATACACTAGGATAGCCTCTTATATCTGCATAGATTATATCATTAATTGCTTAAACGGCATATGTTCAGATAGTTCGAAACGTACCCCACATTATCTGAACCGATGTGCGATTTTTCAGTATCCACGCAGTTCTCGTAAAGTATTCCGTTGTTGATACTGTTGTCCGCACCATTCGATACACCTTCCAAATTTTCAACTCCACTACCCTCTCTGACCAAGTTAGGTCCCAGTTGAGAATCATCAGCACAGCTATACAAAGCTTCATTTTTGGCCTCAAAAGCATCGTCGCTAGACATGTCTTTAGTACTTGAAGCACAATAATTACCCATCTCAGAAAAGTTTGAATCAGCGAAAGTCGATAGGCCTTGGGAAAACTCAGCATTACAAGACATCCTACATCACAAGAGCAAATAGTCAAACACTGAGTTTATTCAACTCTAAACATACTATTAGTAAATGAAGACCGTTTTTTAACAAGCAAGAAAAGTATTCTTCTTCCAAGAGCATTTAACTATAACTTAATACATTTATCTGCTAATTAACCTGGTATAAGTCGAGAATTGAGAGATTGGATTGCAACCCAAGATTTAGTCTCGTTTCTTGCTAGACTAGAATAGTGGATATTAGTTACCTAGAGCCTTCTATAGTCTATGTGAATTATTCATCAAGAAGAGGATGGCCTCGAGCTATTATGGTTTGACAATGTGGTAGTATATGCCCTTCCCATTTACCTATCTACACAGACACACACGCGTACTCAACCCGGACTGTACTCGTCCCCCTCCCTAAGAAACCATCGCACTCATCCCCCCCCCCCCCCCCCCCCCCACCCAAACGAGACAAGAGGAATTGATCCTCTCTCTTTTGGTTTTGAGTCGTCATTATATTACTTGCCTTTTCCCACTTCATTCATGTCTAAGTAGAATGTAATTGCCATTACTGAATATACTAATTCACAATTCTGAACCTAATTACTAATTTGCATATCAATCACATATACATACCATATTTGTATGTGCATAAAAGACTTTAAGTCGTATGATTACAGATGAACAACAGATGCAAAAGAAGATACGTTCATTACTTAATACTACTTCTTAATTTGCATCGGACAGACTGTTTCGGGTATCAAAAGGGGAAAAGTAACCTACTGACTTATATACTTTAGGTCACCATCAAACCAGAAACATTTATTTTATAAAGATGTGTCTTTATTTGGCGAGTTTATATCCTCAACCACCCAGTACAATTGAAGTAAGAAAAATTTCTATCTTTGTAACCCATGAACTCACCCTTCTGCAGCTAGACTACTGCAGTTGAATCTTTTGCCATCCTCAATTTCTTCGCACATCAATTTATCATCCCCAGTTCTGTCCACACCATTAGATTCACGTTCTACTTCTTTACCAATGGTCTCTTGAACCATGTCCACTGGACTTTGACCATGAGAAATACAGCTATCACAAGTTTCATTTCCCCACGTAATTGCATCATTGCTAGACATGTCTCTGCTGATCGAAGAAAAAGAATTCTCTACTTCAGACAGTCTTGCATCAGCTAAAATACACAGGCCACGTGAAAATTCAGCATCACTGGACATCCTACAGTCATAGTACACATGGAAGGATCTTCACATAGCTATCCAGAATGAATCTACCAATTAAGTGAAGTATATAGGGTCACTAGATAGTAAAGCAGCGAACAACATATTCCGGACTTCATAATCTGGTATAAATTAAATATTTTATGTACATATTTTCTAAAATTGGTATAATATTAACTATTGGCACCCATGCTCCAAGAAGGGTGAATGGTGCAGTTGGTTGAAGGTTGAGTTAATTACCAAGAGGAATAGTGATCAATTCCCACTTAATAAATTTTTGTCTCATTTTTTTATAGTAGTGCACCCATGTACTAGAAATCCTAAATCTGCCTCTGTTCATAACTATTTAACTAAGGCAACCTAATTTAACCAGCAACTTTCCATATGGACTCACATACTGGTCAATAAAATGTTGTTTGGTAATATGAATTATGACCAGAGATGTATAAGAACCTAGATGATAATGTATCACATCCAATATCTTTTTTTGCTAAGAGTATTTGCCTCCTCTGGATATGAACATTGGTCTCTCATGATCCATTCTAGCTTCATAGACTTCTAGGCCATGCATATCACACTCAAAATCTAAACGAACTTTGCTTCACCAGGAAAATAAAAGATTTTGTTTTCGGGAAAGAGCACAAATTCAAATAATCAATTTAAAATATTGGCTTTCTCATTAACGGCTAACACGAAGAGCTATATCTACTGATATCAGTATGGGTTTCACTTTAAGTTAACTTGAATTTCAATGTTTATGTCTAATGACAAACAGAGATGGCATGCACTTAATCAGAAACCTCTTATTAGAAACAAAGGGCAGCCAAAGGGAATAATTTCCTTCCTTCCAAAATCCTGTTGAGATATTTTCAGATTAAGTGTCTCGTCTTTAACAAGGGGAGACTGGGGCTTCAGAAATTAGGACTCACCCATCACTAGCTAGACCATCACTCTGCAATCTTTCAGACTCCTCATCTCTTTGGTGCATCACTTGGTCATCTATATCTTTGTCACCATTAGAGGCACTTCCAATTTCTTCATTGCATATAGCCTCGAAGACAGTGTCGTGCACATTTTGAACATCATTAACCGGGTTATTCGTGCTCTCCTTTCCAGATGTGAAAGCATCAATGCTGCAAATTTATGTCAGCTAAAAAGATGAACTGTGGGAAAATTCAGCATCACTATGTTTTCTAGTAAATAGAATCACTTAGCGGTGAGAGAATTAATGTCAAGCCCTTCAAGTTGGTTAATCAGTTTAAAATCCTAGCTCAATTTGAAAAAGAAAAAAAAAATATCAGTGCACTCCGAATATCAAGCTCCTAAACAAACATCAAGTCTATCATGCAAATGGTACCAAGCCCAGTGTATGCATTCTTATACTGAAAACGAAGCTTCCACCAAATGCAACGTGTATATAAGTCACATACATCCAATAGCATATTACAGTGAAGGAAGAAAAATCAATGGGAAAGTCACATCTCCAGCATCCTCCCTGCACTCATGTCTCTTAATAGAAAAAAGTGATTTGAGGATAAAACCGTAAATATCTGTCTGCAGACTACGAAACCTCTCATCAAAAGATCAGAAATGAATCAGACAAATCTTTTGTTCTTCAAAGATAAGAGAGTGTATCTGAATTCTCAATAATATCAAATATAAGGGCATCCATCACAGGCTGCAACATAAACTTCACTGCAACCTGAATCTAAATAGCATATCTACCAAAAATATGGTAGAGTGAAAAATTAAAGATATTGACTTGATCATATTCTTCTTAATTGACCACAGATCTCACTTTCGCAGCAAAAAGAACACATAATTTCCCACCCATCTAAATCTTCTCACAACAGTGCTAATCAACTAAATTGAGTCTAAGGACATCCTTTGTCCCTTTTTCGTGTGGGAGGGGGGGGGGGGGGGGGGGGGGGGGGAGCAGGCAGGTCTGGAGACTGCTTTTACTAAATCATACCAAATGAAAGATTAAGGCGAAAAAACGTTTAAATGGTTAGGAACGCACCCTGTATGAACTGGACTGCCACTATTCATTGCTTCAGCATCCTTCATTTCTCCACAGGTTGAGTTTCCATCAGTCCTTTTTTCTGGGACATCAGATTCACCTTCTATATCTTCAGTTCCTTTGATTTCACTGACCACATTGGATACACTCTGAATTTGGCTGTCTGCATTTTCAGTGTTTGTGTTCTCTTTGAATGCTAGTTTATCATCACTTATTTCCTCTGCACCATTAGACTCAACTTGTATTCCAGTGATCTCAGAAACATTGTTAATTTTCTCTGCACCATTAGACTCATCTTCTAATCCATTGATCTCAGTAACAATGTCGGTAGCCAGTGAACTGTTGCTACCAGCCTTTTCAGCATCCACACTCTCGTCGATTTTGCTTAAACCATTAGATTCAGGCCCAATTTCTTCAATGGCTGTAATCTCTGTAACAGTGCTAGGTGCCGCATGGTCATTGCTCTCTACCTTCTCAGTATCTGAACTTTCTTCACATACTAATTTGACATCACCATCAGAATCACCTCCTTTTTCTGTGTTTGTGCTCTCTTGGCATGCCAGTTTATCATCACTTATTTCCTCTGCACCATTAGACTCTACTTGTATTCCAGTGATCTCAGAAACATTGCTAATTTTCTCTGCACCATTAGACTCATCTTCTAACCCATTGATCTCAGTAACAATGTTGGTAGCCAGTGAATTGTTACTACCAGCCTTTTCAGCATCCCCACTCTCATCGATTTTGCTTAAATCATTAGATTCAGGCCTAATTTCTTCAATGGCTGTAATCTCTGTAACAGTGCTATGTGCCGCTTGGCTATTGCTCTCTACCTTCTCAGTATCTGAACTTCCTTCACATACTAATTTGATATCACCATTAGAATCACCTCCTTTTTCTGTGGTTGTGCTCTCTTGGCATGCTAGTTTATCAGCACTTATTTCCTCTGCACCATTAGACTCAACTTGTATTCCAGTGATCTCAGAAAAATTGTCAATTTTCTCTGCACCATTAGACTCAACTTGTATTCCAGTGATCTCAGAAAAATTGTCAATTTTCTCTGCACCATTAGAGTCGTCTTCTAATTCATTGATCTCAGTAACAATGTCGGTAGCCAGTGAGTTGTTGTTGCCAGCCTTTTCAGCATCCACACTCTCATCAATTTTGCTTAAACCATTAGATTCAGGCCTAATTTCTTCAATGGCTGTAATCTCTGTAACAGTGCTAGGTGCCGCTTGGCTATTGCTCTCTACCTTCTCAGTATCTGAACTTTCTTCACATACTAATTTGACATCACCATTAGAATCACCTGCTTTTTCTGTGGTTGTGCTCTCTTGGCATGCTAGTTTATCATCACTTATTTCCTCTGCACCATTAGACTCAACTTGTATTCCAGTGATCTCAGAAAAATTGTTAATTTTCTCTGCACCATTAGACTCGTCTTCTAATTCATTGATCTCAGTAACAATGTCGGTAGCCAGTGAGTTGTTGTTGCCAGCCTTTTCAGCATCCACACTCTCATCAATTTTGCTTAAACCATTAGATTCAGGCCTAATGGTTGTTGTTGCATTAGATTCAGGCCTAATTTCTTCAATGGCTGTAATATCTGTAACAGTGCTAGGTGACGCTTGGCCATTGCGCTCTACCTTCTCAGTATCTGGACTTTCTTCACATGCTAATTTGACATCACCGTCAGAATCACCTCCAATTTCATCGATTCCTTTGATTTTGGTGACCATGTTGGATGGCTCTTGACCATTAATGTCTTCATTTTTAGCATTCTCACTTTGGTCACATTGTGACCTGTCTCTGCTGCTGTTCTCTACAAAACTAGATAGACATCCCATTTTCTCCAATGTCGTCATCTCCATGGCTGAGTGAGGTGCCCTTTGGCAGCTGCTGTCTGCTTTTTCAGCTTCCCCACTTTCTTCACTTCTGTCATCATTACTTCTGCGAGGGTCACTAGATTCGCCTCTCATTTCTTCCATGCCTACTGTCTCAATAACAGGGTTGGCAGCCATTGAACTGTTGATATCCGCCTCTTCAGCATCCACAATCTTATCATTTTTCCTTGAACCAGTAGATTCACCCTTAATTTCTTCAACGGCTTTTATCTCTATAACAGTGCTAGCTGCAGTTTGGCCACTGCTCTTTACCTTTTCAGTATCTGCACTTTCTTCACATACTAATTGGACATCTCCTTTAACATCGCCTCCTATTTCATTGACACCTTTAATTTCTGTGACCATGCTCGGTGCCCCTTGACCATCACTGTCTGCATTTTCAGCGGTCTCACTTTGGTCACTTTGTAACTTGTTTTCATTGTTGCCATCTGCTTTTGCAGCTTCTGCACTTCCTTTACTTAATTTTTCATCATCATTACTTTTGTCTGAACCACCAGATTCACCATTCATTTCTTCAATGCCTGTTATCTCTGACGCTGTATTACATTTCATTTGACCATTATCAGCAGCGCAGTTCGAAGTTTCTTTTGTAAACACAACAGCATCATTGCTAGATGAATTTTGGCATGGAACAGCTGAATTCCCCACTTCTGGCAATTTTTCGTCAGTTAAGATGGATGGACCATAGGGAAACTCAGCATCAACAGACATCCTACAACCACAGAAATGATGTTAGGCTTAAATCCTTTATCCCCCGGAATAAACTATCCCAGATGTAAACCATCAAAACAGTTAAAAATGCATAAGAGAAATTGAATGGTCAAAACTAAAAAATAAGAATTAAGTGAAATAGACTGAATGAGCTAAATAACCAGTGCACTCCTCGGCGCTAGAAATGTCCAAATTCATTGACAATTATTTGGATGTCTCAATAGATTCGCTCCCCAAAGCTCCATCCCTACCAATTTCACAAGTCCATATGATTTGCGGCACAGAATCGGTTGTGAATGTGATGCTTTTCTTTAAATCTCATCTTTCTTTGATAACCTTAAGGCCTTTTCTTTTTCATCACATGAATAAGACATAACTTCTTAACATAAGAACTGTGAAATAGAAATCATATTTCTATTGGTTTGAGGATTTCGTCCTTGACCTAGACGTTCTGTTTGCAAACCCGAAAAGAGAGATTGGGATGTTGGAGACTTAAGAAGTATAGTATAATTAAGGCTCACTTTACAGATAGTCAAGAAATACATTGTTCCATCATGCATAATTGAAACAAACAAGGAGATGCTATAAACAGGTTTATCTAATATTTGTCAACCTCTTTTTTGTACCAGATGAAAATATTAATATGCGAAAAATTTACTTAAATATTTTAAGGTAAAAAACAAGGCATTAAACCTAGCACATTCTCAGAAAATCCCAAAAATACATTCCAGACAGGATAAAAAAGAAAGCAAGAAGAACCACATCAGACTAAAGTTTTACTTCAAGATGACTACTCCCTCTCTCTGTCCGACAATTTATGTGATACACTTTCCTTTTGAATTTGTCCCAAAAAGAATGATAACTTTCCGTATTTAGAAACAATTTAACTTTAAACTTTCCATTTTACCCTTAATGAGATGATCTATAGCCACACTAATATCTATGGCCTGTTTTTTTCTTATCAGTGATATCTATGGCTTATTTTAGACCACAAGTCTCAAAAGTATTTCTTTCTTTTAAGCAATTGCTAGAAAAAGAGGCTATTCCATCTAAGACATAAGATGAATCGAGGAATCCAACCAAATATGAATAAATAGACAAAAGCTATTTCTTTTATGATTCTTTCTCTCACTTCTTGAAGACTGTCTTTTTCAGCGCCTCTCCTATAAGAGAAGAAGCTTTCTTCACCCCAAAGTATGGCAGGCCTTCTTCAAGAGTGCCTTTCCCAGTTAGCGTTGTTTCTCGATTGCAGCGAGGGGCGCCTCTTTTCTTTCTCAAAGTCAGCTCTCTCGCTTGTTTCGTTCCCAGTCAAAACATCACATAAAATTGGACGGAGGGAGTACTAACATTGACTTTCAGTGGATTTACTGAAAAACAGATCTGATATCACAGACCAGAAAAGCACATGTACTAAGCATTATTCTCAGACCATCTCCTTGAGCTTTCTTTTTCTGCTAAATTGACAAGGAACTTACACAAATTTCTTTCGAGTCAAAACAATGCCTATTAACTTAAAATCCTATCTTCCAATTTCATTCAAACTCATGATTGAATTCACAATGAAGCGTAGCTGTGGTGCCAACATCTACTAATATTGACTTTAGATGATTTACTGAAAAACAGATCCCAGATCACATACCAAAAAAAAAGTAAAGGATGAACAAAAAAACGCATTTACAAAACATTTTACTCAGATCATCTCCAAGAGCTTTCTTTTGCTGCTAAATTGACAAGTAAATTACACAAACTTCTTACGAGTCAAACCTATGCTATTAACTTAAAATCATATCTCACAACCTCATTCAGGCGTTTCCATGGCACCAACAACACATGATTTACCAAAAAAGCAATTCTTTTTCACGCATAAATTTAAAAAAAAAAAATACTAAAATTAAATCCAATTAACCTTTCACGTCAAATTCAAAAAGCACAGATTACATGCACTTACACAGATCATCATTGCGATTCGCCACCAATTCAAGCACAACAAATTATACCGACAGCAGCGCAAAACTAAAACCGGTAAGTACACAAACATGTTCAAAACGATGTATGTACAAAATTCAACAGAAGAAATAAAGATTTCTAATACATACACATTTAATCAAACTGAAATTAACATAGATCGATGTAAGCGGATCACAACCTCAAATCAAAACAGTAAATTTTATTTTTTACCGACAAACAGAGCAAAACTATAAAACTAAAACCGCTAATTACAAAATCATGTTAAAAACAATGCATGTACAAAATTCAATATAACAAATAGCGGTTTCTAATACATTCACATTTAATTACACTGAATTAACCTTAGATCGATGCAACGAATCAAAAACCACAATCAAAACAGTATTTTTTTCTCTTTTCTTATAATACCTTGAGAGAAACTGAAAGTGTCAAGCGGCAATGTTGTACGGAAGAGACTCTGCTCCGCCGTGTTCCGCCGTAAGCGCGTGATCCGATCTGTGTTTTCACGATGCGTTGTTGATGTTTTGATGCATGAATTTGAAGAAAGAGAGCGAATTGGGAATCAATTGTGTTACAGTTCCGTTGGGGTTTAACCGTAAAAATGAGTCCAAGTTAGAAAAGAAATACTACATCTGGATCTAGTAGGAGCGTAGCTGTAAGGGTATTTTTGACTTTTAACAGAAAATCTACAATTGATTATTGATCTACGGCGGGTAGATGTGGGGGTATTTTCGCCCTTTTACAGTAAAATCTATTACAAATTGATGTAGGAAATCTACAATAGATAAGGGACATAAGAAAAATTTTCTTTTTTTCAATTTTTTTTTTTTTTAAAACAATGTTTGGTTATCAAAATCTTACAATTTTTTCAATCTCACTTGAAAATATATTTTTAAATTTTAAAAACTGGTGAGTACGAGTTTTTCAATTGAAAATGGAAAGGTTGTTAGTGTTTAGTTGCAAAATATGTTGAAAAAATGATATCCAAATATATTGCAAAAATTATAACCAAACACAACTTCATCTTCAATTCAAATTTTAGTGAAATTTCAAATTTGAAAAAAAAATTAGAATTCATGTCCAAACGCCTACTAAATATTCTTTACACTATAATTATTTGTGATATTAA
Organism: Nicotiana paniculata; assembly: GCA_005239505.1. Classification (NCBI taxonomy): domain Eukaryota; kingdom Viridiplantae; phylum Streptophyta; class Magnoliopsida; order Solanales; family Solanaceae; genus Nicotiana; species Nicotiana paniculata. Next base: position 20,695 of record ML332503.1, on the reverse strand, counting down.
TAATTAATATTTATTATATAAAATTTTGTAAAATTACCTCATAAGCTTGTTTGTGTAAATATTTTATAAATATTAATATAGAACATAATTTTTTTTTAATTACTCTTTAAGTAAAATAAATAATTGATGATCTAGACGGTCGATGTAGGGGTATTTTTGACTTTTGAAATGGAGCTAGAATCTGGTTACACTTGCTTTAATTATGCATTATCCAAATTTACCAGAAAATTATATAATTATTACTGTTTCAGATTTGGTAGATATTAAGATATTTTTGACTTTTTTTTTAATGAAATCTACAATTGATCTAGAAGGGCTAAAAGCAGGGGTAACTTTGACTTTTCAACTAAATCAACAACTGATCTAGGAGGGTAGATGCAGGGTATATTTTTTTAACTTTTTTGAGTAAAATCTATGATAAGGGGATATTGTTTATTTTTAACTAAAATTTGTTAATTAGTTAATTGATCTAGGAAGTTAGATGTAGGGGTATTTTTGACTTTTTCGTGCAAGTAAAAATACAGTTGGATTTTGATTAGACTTGCTTTGACTTTTATCTGCTTTTAGTTACGCATTATCCAAAATTACCAGAAAATTAAGTCTTTATTACTATTTTTTATTTGGTTTAGGTTCAATAGTTTCTTTTTTCCATTTTCACTGACGGAAAATTATTATTTTTTAAGAAAAAAGAAAATTCAGGAGAAATTAATTTGAATACCATTGCTACTAGTGGATTAGCTTAGGATTGGAAGATATTTGTTGTTATTGTACTATTACTATTATTAATGTTAGAAAATACCAATGAAATATTATAAAAGAAAATATAAACAATCTTTATAATATATATAACTTCTGTTTTATCTTATCTGACCTACACTTTATAATAGAAGAAACCTTCTGTGGTTAAGCAACCTGTCAAAACCAACTCATTTGATTTTATCTAAGAAGGAGCAATTCTCCATCAACATTTTCCTAAGGAAAGAAAAGGAATCAATTGAAACATCTTATTTCAAATCATCACATGCAACCAAAAAAAAAATTATTTGTCCTTTGAATTACAATCAAAATCTTTTTGAATATGTAAACTTGCATATTATTACGAGATTACATATATAAGTACTTTCGAATGAGCATTCTTTTTGTTGTTTGATATTCGGTCAAATATATATATATAACCATTATTTTCTCATATCCTAGTATTTTTAATTATCTTTTGAGTATTAATTATATTATTTTATGTTTAATATTATATTTTAACTGTATAACAATAAAATAGTATGAAAATAATATGCTTTGAAATAAAATTAAATAGAGAGAAAAATAAATAAAGAAGGAGACAAAGGGGGGCACCTTTGGGTTTTGTCCCCCCAAGTGTTTACAAAGGAATAATAAGATATAGAATGCAAATCAAAATGCAGCAAGAAGGAATTGCAAAATCGTCACTACTTTCTACGCCAGTCCAGCGCTAGGCGTTACGCGTTGCTTGGGACGGATAACTTTTCTAGTTTTTTCGGGATAAGGTTATTTTGGTTTTATATATCCTCTAACTCGTATAAAAGGGATCTTAGCCTATTTTGAAAGGGAGGACATTTTCTAGAGCAATTTTTTATCAAGGGAATGCACAGAACCGTTGTAGAGATCGGGTTTCATTTTTTCTTCTATCAAACTTAGTAATTTTTATATTTTTTTGTATGATTTGTTGTTTGGCTACCATGTCGATGTGGATCTAAACTTCACGTTCTTAGGGTTCTGGTTCTTTCATGAATATTGTTTTTCGAATATTAATTTTGCTTTCTTAGTTTATCATATTGGTTTATTTATTTAATCTTGTTGACTGACATGTTGATAGGATAGCAGGGAAAGTTGAGAGTATATCCGGAGAAAGAAAAAAACCTTTTCAGGATGAGACTACGAACCCTAATGGAGCCAATGAGAAAGCAGTTGCAGGCCAGTGTAGGCTTGCTCCGCTTAATTATTTGATTGTTTGATCACCAATTAAATATTATTTACGAATCTAGAATTGAACTCGAAAATGAAAATTCTAGATTGCACATAGGATTGAGTAGAGCAAGTTCTCGAACCCGAATATCTGAGAACGGATTCGCGGTTAGGATAGACATATACATAATTGCCTTGCTTGGTGGATGTACAGGAGTTATAAATGCGTTTTTGTTAATTCTAACTCCAATGCATATAGGCATTAAGTTAGCTTGAATAGGCGAGTAAGAACTCGACAGATTCTTATGAGCAATATTAACCCTGTCAATCAATAAACTAGATAAATTAGTTAGTCAATTCAATTGAAGAATACAATAGGATTGTTAGATAGCTCATAACCCTATATCGTTTTACAATAGGATTGTTAGATAGCTCACAACCCTAGTTCGTTTTCATCGCATTGATAACATAAAAACCTGCTCTTCTTTTGTTCAACGTTCACTGTTTGTTTTTCCTTTATTTAATTAGTTTAGAGTCAAATACTTCTAGGTTTAATTCTTGTTTAGATAATTAGGATAGTCTAATTTAGTTAATAGTTAATCACAAGTCCTCATGGGTTCGACATCCGACTTCTAATCACTTTATTACTTGACAGTCACGTATATTTCGTGTGCGTTTGGTCGCAACAAGTTTTTGGCGCCATTCTCGGGACATAGAATTAACTATTTCTCTAGATTAGACGTTTATATTTTAGCTATTCAAGATTTTTCGTAATTTTTGTTTAGTTAGTATATTTTTATTTATTTTAACATGCATCTTGAAATGCAAATTGTTCGAATGATGGTTATTCTTATTTTGATGATCGTTGTTCATATTGTGGAGGACCTCGCTGGTGGAAAAATTATCAGAATATTTTGGGACCGAGTTGTGCGCACAATCTCAATCCTTCGAGTGGAATATTTGTAATATATGTGGTGGTCAAGTTGGTCATTGGGATGTTGTCCTAATTCTTTTTATCCTTCTCTAAACCCATATTATGATCTCTCTAACAGTGTTTGTGAGTTTGATAGGGGCAATGAAGTACAGGATATGGAATGTGATGCATATATTAGGGATATTTTGAGACAAGTAGCATAGCAACATGTTGAACTCAAAAAAGATACGAAAAGAATGAGGGCAGCAATCACAAGAATGAATGCCAATTTGGAAGAATTAAATGAATAGAGCGAGTACCAACAAGAGGAAAATTCTTTGTGCGGGTACTCAGACTTCTTATTTGTTTTTGCTTTATTTCTGCATTGGGGATACTGCACTCTTTTAAGTGTGTGGTGAAAATATTCCTTTAGATAATTAATAGTAGTATATTAGTAGTAAAAAAAATACGTTAACTTCTTATTTTGAGTTTAGCTTCTTATTTTTATTTATGTGGTAGTGTAGTATTTTAGTAGTAGTTTTTAATAACTTAAATTTTTTTAAATATGGAAAATCAAAAAAAAAATGAAAAATTTGGAATTTTCTTGACGATGGATCTCCTAGATAGTTTTTTTGAGGGATTAAAGTCTAACCAATAACACAAAAAAAATGTCTTTTAGTTTTTCTTAGATAGCAATAACCCCTTGTGTTTTTCTTTTTGCCTCGGTTCTTTTTAATAGTATGTATTTTGAACTGGGTTGTAAGTTTTTCTTTTTAGAGTAGGTTAGAATTTAGGGAATAAATGGAAGAATATGAGCTTCCTAGGCGCCCTTGACTTGTTTGATAGTAGCATATTTAGGCTTTGACATGTGTGGTATCTTCATTTTAAAATTGTTTATGATGTCTGTACAGACTGGATATCATGTTATTGACATCTATGTCTCGTTTACTTGACTTACGTTTACTTTGTGCGTAATGATTAATATCTCTGTCACGACCCGAAATCCCACCTTCAGGCCGTGGTGGCGTCTAACATTGAACTTGCTAGACAAGTCAACGTTACTAGTAAAACCGATTTACTCCTTTACTGTTTAGCATTTTTAAAAGAGACATATAAGAACAATTAGATATGAGAAAGTGGAAGGTAAGAAATTCAACATCTTAAATAATAATTCGTACCAAAATTTCCTTAAAAATCCCCCAAGACTGATGTCACAAATTCACGAACAATCTAAGATTTTTACTAAAAACAAAGTTTGAACAAAACAATACAACTGTCTCGGAAGTACAAGAGAAGACAGAAATAAAGACGAATAAGATAGGAGGTGACGCCAAGGCCTGCGGACGCCTGCAGGACTACCTCAATGTCGCCTGTGGACTGAAGGACACTCCCTCGATCACTGTCCACCGGGTCCGGTACCATAATCTGCACAACATAAAGAAGTGTAGGTGTATCATCAGTACAACCGACCCCATGTATTGAGTAAGTACCGAGCCTAACCTCGGCTAAGTAGTGACGAGGCTAGGACACGACCACACATAACACCTGTGCAAGTCAATAGTATACAGGAAATAATGATAGGAAATAAGCAAATAAATACAACAACGGGGGAGAGCATGCTGGGGACGAAGGGCAATAACTAGCTGAAACATCAGAACAAGATAATAATTGGATTGCATACATAACAGCAGGAATTAACAGCTCTGGAACAAGTAAACAAAACGGAAACGGCACGGCATGCCCCCTCGTGCATAACCTCACAATCACCCAGCACGGAATGTCCCCTCGTGCATAAATAAATAATCACTCGACACGGAATGTCCCCCCGTGCATAAAAAATAATCACTCAGCACAGAATGTCCCCTCGTGCATAAATAAATAATCACTCGGCACAGAATGTCCCCTCGTGCATAACCTCACAATCACTCGGCACGGAATGTCCCCACGTGCATAAATAAATAATCACTCGGCACGGAATGTCCCCTCGTGCATAACCTCACAATCACTCGGCACGGAATGCCCCCAAGTGATTAACATGTATAAAAATCAACAATTTGACATGAAAATTCAACAAATAGAAACCTCAAGTGCACAAAAATATTCTACTAGGATCCTACCGTCTCGGCAAGGGACTCAACTATAACCAATCTCACTCAGAAGTATAATTTNCAATGTATCACTTCCAGAATAACAATTAATTCATAACACAGAGAATATCAAAGAAAACTATGAAATTCATCAAGTTCGACTCACGGGCATACTTGACCACAACATATAGGTACCCGTCACCTCGCCTATACGTTGGATATGGGATAACACATAGAAAATAAGACTATGTACCTATTCCCTCAAGCTAAGGTTAGGCCAAATACTTACCTCGATTCCAAGAATCCAAATCAAGCCTCTAGCACTGCTTTTCCTCTCGAATCCAACTCCGAAACGATAGTATCTAGACATAATCGACTCAACAATATCAATAATGACTCAATAATTCAATCCTAAAGCCTAAATATGCATTTCCCATCATTCTTCCAAAAATACCAAAATTCGACCCCGGGCCCGCTTGGTCCAAACTCGAGGTTCAGACCAAAACCCGAGCACCCATTCCCCCACGAACCCGAATATACAATTTATTTTGAAATCCGACCCCTAAACGAGGTTGAACTCCCGAAAATTCCAAAAGCCTTAATCTACCAAAAAATCCCCAATTTCTAGCTTTAATCCATGATTTTAGGCCTAGAATCTAATAATAGTTGATGAAAATGAAAGAAAATGGAATTAAGAACACTTACCTATGAAGTTATGGAGGAAGAGTAGCTTGGAACTCGACTATAGGTCTTGGAGAAGAAGGAGAGGGTGAGATATATGAGAAATCCCGAAATGGCATTCTATTTTTAAGGCATTAAAATGACTGGGCGAATTTACTCTACGCGATCGCGGAGAGTACTGGGTCTTGGACTTACGCGATCGCGAACAAGGGACTGCGATCGCGGGGGTACTGAAACTGACCATCGCGATCACGACCAAGCAATCGCGTTCGCGTAGAGCAACACGCTACCCTGCCCCCAGATCCCTTTAACGCTATGCGATCGCGTAGAGCACCACCCCCAGGCACTGTGATCGCGTCCAAGGCCCTGCGTTCGCGTAGGGTAATTTCCCACCCCCAACCATAGACACATCGCGATTGCGTGAGTCACGCCGCGATCGCGGAGAGCAAAACACAGAACACCAGAAACAGATCGAAAACCAAAATTTTCCAACTCTTTTGCACTCTGACACCTACCCGGAACTCACCCGAGCCCTCGGGGCCCAAAACCAAATATACACACGACTTCAAAATCATCCTACGAACTTATTCGAGTAATTAAACCACTAATATAACATCAAAAACAATGAATTAAACTCAAAAATCCATAGAATTTTCTCAAACATCATAAACTTCTAAATTCTCCAACTTTGATCCGAAACACATCAAACCAAGTCCGTGTCTTTCCAAATTTTACAGATAACTCTCATAACACATATCGAACCTGTTCCGGACTCCCGAACCATAATACGGGTTCGGTAACACAGATTTCACATCAAAATTTATTTTCAAAAGTCTTTCTTATTTTCAGAAAACAATTTTCTTTAAAAATTCATTTCTCGGACTTGGGACCTCGGAATTCGATTCTGGGCATACGCCCAGATTCGATATTTTCCTATGGACCATGCGGGACTATCAAATTACGGGTTTGAGTCCGTTTACAAAAAATGTTGAACAAGGTCAACTTTATTCCATTAATTATCATAAATTTAACTGTTCAATACATTTCCACATATAGACTTCCCAGCTACGCGCTCGGGCTATGCACGCACATCGAGGTGAGATTAACGGAGTCTTTCGGGGCCTCAAAACACATTTTTTGATAAATTACACAAGATGACCTTTTGAGTCGTCACAATCTCCACCTCTAAAACAACCGTTCGTCCTCGAACGGACATAGAAAAGTGCCTGAATCGGGGAAAAGGTGGGAATAACGGCTCCGCATATCGGGCTCGGACTTCCAAGTAGCTGCCTCAACAGGCTGACCTCTCCACTGAACACGAACCGAAGGATAACTCTTCGATCTCAATTGTCGTACCTGCTGGTCTAATATGGCTACCGGCTCCTCCTCATAAGAAAAATCCTTGTCCAACTAGACACCACTGAAGTCAAGTACATGATATGGGTCCGCAATATACCTTCGGAGCATAGACACGTGAAGTACCGGATGCACGGCTGACAAACTAGGTGGCAAGGCAAGTCTGTAGGCCACCTCTCCTACCTTGTCCAGAATCTCAAATGGACCAATGTACCTAGGGCTCAACTTGCCCTTCTTTTCGAATCTCATCATGCCTTTCATGGGCGACACCCGAAGAAATACCCGGTCGCTATCATAAATGCCAAATCTCGAACTCTGCGATCCACATAACTCTTCTGCCTGGACTGAGCTGTACGAAGTCTATCCTGAATGATCTTCACCTTGTCCAAGGCATCGTGGACTAACTCAGGCCCCAACAATCTAGCCTCTCCTGGCTTAAACTATCCGACCGGAGATCGACACCGTCTACCATAAAATGCCTCATACGAAGCCATCTGAATGCTCGACTGGTAGTTGTTGTTGTAGGAAAACTTATCTAAAGGTAAGAACTGGTCCCATGAACCTCTAAAGTCAATAACACAAGCTCGCAACATATCCTCCAAAATCTGAATAGTACGCTCGGACTGCTCGTTCGTGAGGTAAACTGAGTATCTCGGTCTGATATAATAGATATGGGCACACCATGCAGTCTAACAATCTCTCTCATATAGATCTTTGCCAACTTCTCTGCTGAATATGAAACTGATACTGGAATGAAGTGCGCTGACTTGGTCAGCCTATCCACAACGACCCATACTACATCAACCATCCTCTGAGTCTGTAGGAGTCCAACTACAAAGTCCATGGTGATACGCTCCCACCTCCACTCGGGAAGCTGAATCGGTTGTATCAAACCACCGGGTCTCTGGTGCTCGTACTTAACCTGCTGACAATTCAAGCACCGAGCTACATAAGCTACACTATCCTTATTCATCCTCCGCCACCAATAGTGTTGCCGCAAGTCCTGGTATATCTTTGCGGCACCCGGATGAATAGAATACCCGGAACTATGGGCCTCCTGAAGTATCAACTCACGAATACCATCCACATCAGGTACACAAATCCGACCATGCATCCTCAAAACTCCCTCAACATCAACCGTATCCTGCTTGGCATATCCGTGCCTGACTCTATCTCTAAGAACACATAAATGGCGATCATCATACTGCCTAGCCCGAATACGGTCATACAATGAAGAACGGTCCACGGTATGGGCCAAAACATTGCCAGTCTCAGAAACCTCCAATCTCACAAATAGATTGGCTAAAGCCTGAACATCCAAAGCAAGAGGTCGCTCTTCGATTGATAAATAGGCAAGACTACCCATACTGGATGACTTCCGGCTCAAAGCATCGGCCACCACATTGGCCTTCCCCGGATGATAAAGAATGGTAATATCATAATCCTTCAGCAACTCTAACCATATCATCTGCCTCATGTTCAACTCCTTCTGTTTGAACATATACTGTAAGCTCTTATGATCCGTGAACACCTCACATGGCACACCATACAAATAATGCCTCCAAATCTTTAATGCATGCACAATAGATGCTAACTCCAAGTCATGAACTGGATAGATCTTCTCATGAACCTTCAACTGACGAGAAGCATAGGCTATAACCTTTCCATCCTGCATCAACACTGCACCAAGCCCAACTCGTGAAGCATCACAATACACAATATACGATCCTGAACCTATGGGCAAAACTAACACTGGTGCCGTGGTCAAGGTTGTCTTGAGCTTCTGAAATCTTGCCTCACACTCATCAGACCACCTGAACTGAGCACTCTTCTGAGTCAACCTGGTCATCGGGGCTACAATGGATGAAAATCCCTCCACAAACTGGCAATAATAACCTGCTAAGCCCAAGAAACTCCAGATCTCTGTAGCTGAGGTTGGTCTAGGCCAATCTCTGACTGCTGAAATCTTCTTGGGATCCACCTGAACACCCTCCAATGATACCACATGGCCTAGAAATGCAACTGAACTCAACCAGAACTCACACTTGGAAAATTTTGCATACAATTGACTATCCCTCAAAATCTGGAGGACAACTCTAAGGTGCTGCTCATGATCCTCTCGGCTGCGAGAGTAAATCAAAATATCATCAAAATGAAAACAATCACAAAAGAGTCCAAATAAGGCCTGAACACTCGGTGCATCAACTTCATGAAAGTAGTGGGGGCATTTGTCAGCCCAAATGACATCACCAAGAACTCATAATGCCCATAACAAGTGCGAAAGGCTGTCTTAGGGACATCAGACGCCCTAATCCTCAGCTGATGGTAACCAGACCTCAAGTCAATCTTGGAAAACACTGAAGCACCCTGAAGTTGGTCGAATAAATCATCAATCCTCGGCAAAGGATACTTGTTCTTAATAGTAACCTTATTCAGCTGCCGGTAGTCAATACACATCCTCATCGAGCCATCTTTCTTCTTGACAAACAATACTGGAGCACCCCAAGGAGAAACACTAGGCCTAATGAAGCCTTTATCTAACAAATCCTGCAACTGATCCTTCAACTCCTTCAACTCTGGAGGGGCCATACGATACGGCAGAATAGAAGTAGGTTGGGTGCCCTGAGCTAACTCAATACAAAAATCAATATCCCTGTCGGGTGGCATACCCGGCAGGTCAGCAGGGAATACCTCTAGAAACTCACGAACCACGGGCACAGACTCCAGGGAAGGAACCTCGGCGCTAGAATCACGAACATAGGCCAGATAGGCCAAACAACCCTTCTCGACCATGTGCCAAGCCTTCATACAAGAAATAACTCTACCAGAAGAATGACTAGGAGTTCCCTTCCACTCCAAACGAGGCACCCTTGGCAAAGCCAAGGTCACTGTCTTGGCATGACAATCCAGAATAGCATAATAGGGGGATAACCAATCCATCCCCAATATAACATCGAAGTCAACCATATCCAGAAGCAAAAGATCAACCTGAGTCTCCAGACCACCCATGACTACTAAGCAAGCGTGGTAGACTCGATCTACTACTATAGAATCACCCACCGGTGTAGAAACATGCACAACAATACTCAAGGAATCACGGGGCATACTCAAATAAGGGGCAAAATATGAAGACACATAGGAGAATGTAGAGCCCGAATCAAATAACATCGAGGCCTCTCGGCTGCAAACTGAAACCGTACCTGTAATAACTGCATCAGAAGCCTCAGCATCAGGCCTGGCAGGAAAAGCATAGCACCGGGGCTGAGCCCCTCCAACCTGATCATCTCTGGGTCGACCTACTGCGGCCTGACGTCTACCTCTCGTGGCATGCCATCCACCTCTATGAGTATGACCTCTACCTCTGGCACCCCGACCGCCACCCCTAACTGGCTGAGGGGGTGGGGGTGCGCCTGACGCGGGAACCCTGATACTGAGACCCACCAGAACCTTGGGGGCAGAACCTGGCAATGTGCCCCACACCACCACAAGTGAAACATGACCTCGGCTGCTAAGAATGTTGTCCCTGAACCTGTCCCTGATGATCAGGATAACCGTTCTGGAAGCTTTGAAGCGGCGGTGCACTAATAGGAGCTGGCGGTGCACTGTGGGATACCTGGAGTGCTGAATGGAATGGTCTAGGAGGATGATCTCTGCCAAAATAATCTCTGCCTCCAGATGAGGCACCACTGAATCGACCAGAATGGAGAGGTCTCTTGTCAGACCCCTGACCACTGCCCTGTGATAAGACCATCTCAATACGCCTGGCCACATTGGCCGCCTCCTGGAATGAAATATCAGTACCTGTCTCTCTGGCCATCTAGAGTCTAATAGGCTGAGCTAGACCCTCAATAAACCTCCTCACCCTCTCATGATCGGTGGGGAGTACATGATAGCATCTCGAGCCAAAGTGATGAACCTGGTCTCGTACTGTGTAACAATCATAAATCCCTGCTGGAGGCGCTCAAACTGTCTCTGAAGATCCTCTCTTTGAGTAACTGGTAGAAACTTCTCCAAGAATAACTCGGAGAACTGAGCCCAATTCAATGGTGCAGACCCAGCTGGCCTGGTCAAGCAATAATCCCTCCACCAAGTATTGGCGGTACCAGAAAGATGGAAGGTAGCAAAATCAACTCCATTGGACTCCACGATGCCCATGTTCCGAAGAACCTCATAGAAACTGTCCAAGAAATCCCAGGGATCCTCTGATGATGCACTAGTAAATGTAGTAGGAAATAGCTTGGTGAACCGGTCCAATCTCCACAAAGCGTCAGCAGACATAACTGCCCCTTCAACTGTCTGTGCCACAAAACTCGGCTGAGCTGCTCCAGCTGCCTGAGGTGCTGGAGTATGGAACTGAGGAGCTAGTTGCTCTGGTGTGCGGGTAGTAGGAGTCTGGGTCCCTCCCCCATCCTGAGAGACGGTTGGTGCAGTAGGAATAAGACCAGCCTGAGCCACGCTCTCCATAAGGCCCACTAAACGGACCAGAGCGTCCTGAAGAACCGGGGTGGCATTGAAACCCCTCTGGGACCTAAGCTGGTCCAACTGTACTGCCTGCACAGGAACCTCACCGGCAAAGTTTACATGTGGGTCCTCTGCTGGTGTTGTTTCTCTGGGCTGAGCCCTAGCTCTGCCTCGGCCTCGGCCCCTCGCAGGAGCTGCAACAGGAGGATCGAGCTGCTGATCAGTAGATGAGGAAGCACACGTTCTCGCCATCTGCGAGAGAATAGAATAGAAGATCAGTTAGCATTTAGAATTTAAACTGCACGACAGAGAAGGAGAAATGTGAGGTTATTCCTAACCTGGCAGCCTCTGGGGGATAAGTACAGACGTCTCCGTACCGATCCCTCAGACTCTACAAGTTTTTCCGTGAATCGTGAGACCTAATAAACCTAGGGCTCTGATACCAACTTCTCACGACCCGAAATCCCACCTTCAGGCCGTGATGGCGTCTAACATTGAACTCGCTAGACAAGCCAACGTTACTAGTAAAACCAATTTTACTCCTTTACTGTTTAGCATTTTTAAAAAAGACATATAAGAACAATTAGATATGAGAAAGTGGAAGGTAAGAAATTCAACATCTTAAATAATAATTCGTACAAAAATTTCCTTAAACATCCCCCAAGACTGGTGTCACAAATTCACGAACAGTCTAAGATTTTTACTAAAAATAAAGTCTGAACAAAACAATACAACTGTCTCGGAAGTACAAGAGAAGATATATATAAATACGAATAAGATAGGAGGTGACGCCAAGGCCTGCGGATGCCTGCATGACTACCTCAGTGTCGCCTGTGGACTGAAGGACACTCCCTCGATCATTGTCCACTGGGTATGGTACCGTAATCTGCACAACATAAAGAAGTGCAGGTGTAGCATCAGTATAACCAACCCCATGTACTGAGTAAGTGTCGATCCTAAAATGACTGGGCGAATTTACTCTACACCGCGATCGCGGAGAGTACTGGGTTTTGGACTTACGCAATTACGAACAAGGGACTGCGATCGCGGGGGTACTGGACACTGACCATCACGATCGCGACCAAGCGGTCGCGTTCGAGTAGAGCAACACGGTGCCCTGCCCCCAGATCCCTTTAACGCTATGCGATCGCGTGAGGCCCCTCGCGATCGCGTAGAGCACCACCCCCAGGCACTGCGATCGCTTCCAAGGCCCTGCGTTCGCGTAGGTTAATTTCCCACCCCCAACCATAGACACATTGCGATCGCGTGAGTCACACCGCGATCGCGGAGAGCAAAACACTAAATACCAGAAACAGATCGAAAACCAGATTTTTCCAACTCTTTTGCACCTTGACACCTATCCGGAACTCACCCGAGCCCTCGGGCCCCAAAACCAAATATACACACGACTTCAAAATCATCCTACGAACTTATTCAAGTAATTAAACCACTAATATAACATCAAAAACAATGAATTAAACTCAAAAATCCATAGAATTTTCTCAAACTTCATCAACTCCTAAATTCTCCAATTTTGATCTGAAACACGTCAAACCAAGTTCGTTTCTTTCCAAATTTTACAGATAACTCTCATAACATATATCGAACTTGTTCCGGGCTCCGGAACCATAATATGGGCTCGGTAACACAGAGTTCACATCAAAATTCATTTTTAAAAGTCTTTCTTATTTTCAGAAAATAATTTTCTTTAAAAATTCATTTCTCGAACTTGGGACCTTGGAATTTGATTCCGCGCATACGCCCAGATCCCATATTTTCCTACGGACCCTTCGGGACCGTCAAATCACGAGTCCGGGTCCGTTTACCAAAAATGTTGACCAAAGTCAACTTTATTCCATTAATTATTATAAATTCAACTGTTCAACGCATTTCCACATATAGACTTCCCGGCTACGCGCTCGGACTGTGCACGCACATCGAGGTGATATTAACGGAGGCTTTCAGGGCCTCGGAACACAGTTTTTGCTAAATTACACAAGATGACTTTTTGGGTCATCACAATCTCATTGCTTTGTGAATACTTGCATTTGTTAAGATTCGGAATGGGACCGTCCTTGCTGAGTCATGTGCCATGTGTGGTGAGATTTTTTTGTAGTCCATATTTTTGTTATTGAGTCTAGAACTTGCATTGTATGTGAGTTAAAGCGAAATTTTAGGTGATGCTCGGTTTGAAAAATAATTTTAGGCTTTCTTTGATTTTTTTAGCTTAATTGCTAACCATAAATAAAAACTATCCCTAGTTAACCCCATTGAGCGTATAGATTTTATTTGGCACTCACATTACAAGCCTATACCTTTTTTGTTCTTAATTGACATTATTTTGACCCTTTTATCTCTTAAAACACTTTAATTATGAAATGAGCTAAGTGTGGGGTTGGTTTTGAGTGAAACCAATGAAAAGGAGAAATGTGCACTTATTTTGTAAAAAAATATACCACAAGCGAAAATTGTAAAAGAGAAAAAGAAAAAAAAAATTATGTAGATGAATAAAATGATATCTCGTTCTTGCTAGTGGAGTCTAAATGACGATAGTTCTCGTTTGTGAAATTGAAGTGGATTGAATAATTTGCGCTTAATTTAATTGGTATGTCTTAAAGTGCTTAGGAGGTAGCCATTATTTCCAAAATATATCTTACACGTCCCTTAGCCTACATTACAACCATGAAAAAGTCCTATTGATTTTAGATCGAGCGAGCTTACATTAGTGGAAATTTATATTATGGGCAAGCCCATGGTACCAATTGCATGCATGTGACTTCTTTTGTGAGAGCGAGCAATTCCTCTGATATATGTGAGGTCCTTAAATTATATTTGATCATGGGATTCATATGTGTGGATTCAACTTACTCTCTTGTTCACATGGTTTCACGAGGGGAATGTAACGTTATTAGACTTCTCTAGTATGATAGGTGTTCAAGCCATGAGTGCATTGTGATATTTAGTCGGTTTTTTAGGCTAGGTGTCACGACCCAATTTTCTCTCTGTTGAGTATCGTGATGGAACCTAGTCTTAGGGACTAGGTAAGCCTAACATGTACTGAATAACAACAATAATAAAGGAAAATCTAACAGTCTCGATATATAAGTCTTCACAGAATTTATAACATTTCAAAACCGGTAGTACAAGTCATAGCTCTACAGAGTTTACTACAACTTCTAAATACAACTGTTTGGAAATGAGTAAAAACAGTTGAATACAAAGTAAGAAGGTGACTCTGAATCATCCGGTAATTGAATCCAGCCATGCGCGCAGGTCGATATACATAATGTGAAGCTGCTCAAGGCCTTATGCCACCGAACGGAGCTTAAATTCTCAAAACGACCGTTCGGGTCATTACATTCTCCCTCTCTTAAGATAAACGTTCGTCCTCGAACGTGCCAAGATTCGCCTTGAACTCATCAAATCACTGAAAGCACAATTCCAACATACACCCCCGGTTGATCCCACGTCAACCCAATCTACATAAGCCTGATGACACCATATCAACTGCGATTTAGCCTTTCTACCAACACCAATAAGCCTCATACCCCAAATTCTCACCTTCTATTTACTTATAAAAGACCCGATTCTAAATCCATATCCGGTATCAGTCTCAACCAGCTGCATCAACTCATGCCTACACCCACAAGGTACGACCACACAACATAACACACCACACATAGGCCCCTAATAACACTTCTTATCCCAATAGCTGCCCGAAATAAACCCAACACCGGCAATTAGCCTCATAACCGATAGAACTTTATTTCAACCTCCATAACACTGATAATAATGCATGAAACACAAAGTCCTCATAATTTGACACCCGAATCACCAAGCCACAACTAACACCACCAGCCACACACCCCGCAAGTTAAAACTCAAGAAACACATAACGAAATTGATTGAATATGAAAAGAGAAACACATAAGGAAACTACCAAACAAGCCCGACATGCACAACTCTCTATCAATACTAACCTACAAAACAATATAACAAGGAAATAATTAAAGCATATGAACAATCAAAAGGGTCCCATCCTGATATAACTTCCACCGCGGTACTCAGTCTGGTTTAAACATATCGAGTCACAAGAGATCACGAGGGTCTTGTCCTCAAATCTAAATCACATATCGAATATATATCATATCAATTGAAATCTTTCACTAACTCCGCTCTGCCAATAAATCACCACACTCTCTGAACTCTCACCCGGTAGAGTATCAAATTATAGCTCGTAAACAAAATACTCAGGAAAAATCACATCAAGTTTACCATGATGAACAACAAGGACTCACTTCTAGTCTCACCACTCTCAATGATGAATAAAAATAATGATAGACACGGGCTACCACTCATAGAATCTCCCAACATGAGCAAACACAAAAATAAAGTGCAAAGCATGAAAACTCACTCATAAATGAAGCAACAAATAAGGGATTACGTCCCGAACAACAGAACTACAATGAAATACAAATGGTTACCCTCTGTAATGGATCAAAACATACATGTATGATCTCTGGCATAACGGCATCCAGCCTACTATATGAAACACATCAATGGGTCAGGCCTCCCCCTTTTGGGCGCCCTCTACTCACCTAAATAACTCGTTGTGACATGCCCGAAGCCTGGGACAATCTCTCACCATGTGGATGATATCTCCACACTCAAAACAACCTTTATGCTGACGTGGCAATGGAACTGATCAGTACGAGTACTCTGACACCCATGAGCACCTGAAACACTACGCGAAGTCGGAAGTGCAATTGAACTGGCTGACCCACCAAACTCCTGCCATGTTGTACCCTGCCTTCAAAATAATGACCTGCATATCTCTGCGGTATACAAGGCCTCCTTGCCTCCCTGTACTCTCTTTCCTGATTCGTCTGTCATTTCGCTCCCAGTCCCATATGCCCTCTAACCGGCGAGCGATCCCTACCTTCTGATGAAACGAAATATATGACTCCAACTCTCGAGTCATACTGAACCGAATATCATACCTGAGCCCCTTAATGAATCTACGGACTCGCCCTCTAATTGTAGCGACCAAAGCAGGTGCATGTCTAGCCAAATCACTAAACCTGACGACATACTCAAATACTAACATAGTGCCCTGATGCAAATGCTCTACTCCGCGCGCCATGCATCCCGAAGGGACTGAGGTAAAAACTTCCTCAAAAACATCTCTGAAAACTGAACTCATGTAAGTGAAGCTGCATCTGCTGGGCTACCCAACTCATATGCCCTCTACCACTGATAAGTCGCTCCCTTAAGCTGGAATGTAGCAAAAACAACCCACTCGTATCAATAATATCCATAGTGCGGAGGATGCTATGGAACTCCTCCAGAAAAACAATGTGCACTCTCTAAATCCAACTCGCTGAATGTAGGAGGGTTATATATCTTGAACCTTGCAAATCTAAGCTGCCCTTCCTCGGATATTACTGCCCTGACCATGCGACGAACTAGAACCACAGGTTGTGTCATCATGACACCTGGAACCTGACCAACGTGAACTCGCTGCTCTGGAGTGTGGGCTGTGAGAGCCTGGACCCTCCCCCGGCCTGTGAAGTAGCTGGTGTAAGCGGACTCAACCCTGCCTAAGCCAATATACCAAACATGCTCAGGAACTGTGCTAAAGTCTCCTGAAGTCCGGGGGTAACAGCAGGCGCCTCCAGTATTTGGCCCCCAACTGGAACTACTAGCGGCTCCCCAACTGCTTCTCTGGTAGGTGCCCTAGTTGCGGCACGTGCTCCTTGTCGGCCTCTGCCACGGACGATAACGACATCTGCTCCGGAGGTAACATCATCAGGAACCGCAGCTCGTGTCCTCACCATTTGTGAGAGAGTAAAATGATAAATTTCAAACTTCACGATCAATGAACTCGCACGATAGGAATGAAGGAAGTGAAATTGTTCTAATAGTTACGTAGCCTCTAGAATATAAGTACAGACGTCTCCATACTGATCCACAAGACTCTACTAACCTCCTTATGACTCGTAGCACCTATGAACCTAGAGTTCTGATACCAAGTTGTCACGACCCAATTTCCCCTCCATTGGGTATCGTGATGGAACCTAGCTTTAGGGACTAGCTAAGCCTAACATGTACTGAATAACAACAATAATAAAGGAAAATCTAATAGTCTCGATATATAAGTCTTTACAGAATTTACATTTTTTCAAAACCGGTAGTACAAGTCATAGCTCTACAGAGTTTACTTCAACTTCTAAATACAATTGTTTGGAAATGAGTAAAAACAGTTGAATACAAAGTAATAATGTGGCTCTGAATCATCCGGTAACTGAATCCAACCATGTACGCAGGTCGATATACATAATGTGAAGCTGCTCAAGGCCTTATGCCGCCGAACGGAGCTTAAATTCTCAAAACGACCGGTCGGTCGTTACACTAGGATTGTTGTGAGCATGTTGTTTTTGTTGTGAATATTTTTTAAGAATGTTATAAGTAAAGGGAAGCGTAAGTGAATGCACATGCTAAGCTTAAATGTTACATGTTATCGACCATAGTCATTGGTGTAGTGTACTTCAAATATGTTAAGTGCTCAAAGATAGAGTAAATTGTTGGTTGACTCGAGGACGAGCAATTTTAAGTGTGGGGTTCGGTCAAAAATACATATATTTAACCATTTTTGCCTCACATTCTAGTAATTTTAATAGTCTATATTAGTATGCTTAATATTATATTTTAACTGTGTAGGAATAACGCAGTGTGAAGATTAAAGGATTTGGAGAAAAATTAAATAAAATATAGAAGAAAAAGAAAAGAAAATAAAGGAGACAAAGGGGGACACCCTTTGGGTTTTTCCCCCCAAGTGGAAGACAAAAGAATAAGATATAGAATTCAAATCAAAACGCAACAAGAAGGAATTGCGAAATCGCCACTGCTTTTTGCGCCAGGTCCAATGCTAGGAGCTGGTTTGGACGCTGGGGGCGAGTACTTTTCCTAGTTTGCCTATGATAAGGTTATTTCTTCCCTACACGCCCCTAACTTATATAAAAGGGGTCCTAAACCTATTCTAAAGGGAAGCACGTTATTGAGAGCGACTTTTGATCAAGGGAAATCACAAAGCCGCCATGGAGGTCAGGTTTCGTCTTTTCTTCTAGAAAACTTAGTAACTTTTATATTTCTTTATATGATTTATTGTTTGGCTACCATATCGATGTGGAGCTAAACTTCATGTTCTAGGGTTTTTGTTCTTTCATGAATATTATTTTTCGAATATTGATCACGCTCAACTATGTCTATTAAAAGACTAAGCGGGCATTCCAAATATAATCCGAGTATTTTTCCCAGAGTCGAATCCCATAGGGAATTAATGTATCAAATGTCATCTTTAGATTACTAGATTCTCAATAGTCAACTTTCTCAAACGTTGTGTATATCACTTTGTGTTGTTTCTACTACTGCAGCTGAACGGAAATAATAAACTTAAGATTAACTAACAATAAGATGTAACAATTGGATTAAAGGTCTAAGGTTATGATTTCTCCCGTTGGTGAACTTTCTTCTTGTATACTTCCTATNCCCTTCAATCAACTACAACAAGAACGTAGTTGAACAAATAGAGATTAACAACCAACCAAAACTATATTAATATCACAATAAAGTCATCCCCCAACGGGTTCCACCAAAACCTTAGATTAGAAAAGTTAGATACTCATAATAATGATAAAAACTATAAAAAAATTCATAAGCAAAGGTAAAAGCACAAAATAAGGAGATATGGATTGATGTCCAATTGCCTTCTTGCCTCTTGCCCTTGCTTTTCTTGTTCTAAACTCTAAACCTTGATAAAAATCTTCTCTTGGGCGAATTGAACCTTTTATAGTTTGTGTGGATTGGCCTTGAACTTCCAAAAATACCCTCCAACTTCTATTTTCCGCGTCTGGACTAGCGCGGGCGCGCTAGTCACGCGTAATGCCCGCGCTAGTTGGGTTATACACTGCCTCCGGGAAGCTGGACTAGCTCGGGCGCACTACAGCCCGCGCTAATGGGGTTCTTCACTGCCTCGTTAAACTGAACTAGCCTTCAAATTACCCCGAAATTACCCCATTGCCTGTTATTTTTCAAATTCGCCTGGATCACCGTCATAAGTCCTCAGTAGCTTATTGTACTCCTGTGAAACAAAAAAGTCACCATTAGAGCTAATTTATCATCATTTAACACAATTAAGACCGTGAAGCATCATTAATTTAGAGTACAAATATACGAAAAACTATGTGAATTTAGCCTATTATCAACACCCCACACTTAAATCATTGCTAGTCCTCGAGCAATCCACTATATCCTACAAGGTTTCTTTGCGTCAAACACTTCCCTACGGTGTCACACCACAACATTTTACATGCATTAAACCTAGCAGAGCCATACTCTTACTTCCTCGAGATACTCCACAAGGAGGTCAAGTCTTACCTCTTTTTCATAAATCACGTGACCTCACTTCACACAATTGAGAATAGTTCCACAAAATATAATAGTAAGAGCAACAAGAATTTTAAATCGAAATAATTCACTCACTCTCAAAAAGAACATTCATATGCCACACAGATACGCCATAGACTTGCCTGTAGTGTAATATTCTACTAATTGATTTTATTCAGTCTAATATCAATAGGTCTTTATTTGGTTGTAATTTAGACTAAGGGACGGGTATGATACATTTAGGTATAGTGACTAACCTCCCTAAGCACTTTTAATACAATTACATTAACATTCATCCCATTTTCATGCTTGGCCAGAACTTTCACCACGCTTTTCTTCATAACTACCCCATTATTCTTTAGGTGCAACTTTATTTTTCATGCCACTAATTATCAAGGACTACATGTATTTATTGTCCTCTTTCTTTCTTTTGTTTTTCTCTAAGTGGCTTTCACTTTTGCTTTTTTTTTTTCTTTTTTTTTTCTTTCACACTTTTGCACCTTTCATTCTATTTCCTTGATTTTCCTTACAGACCAAGCCACCGCCCCCACAATTTGACTTTTACATATCAGCTAACAATTCAAGTGATCATGGGAGATACATGGTTCAAATTGACAGACTATTCAAACAATTGGTTATGGTTCATAATGTGGTTATCAAAGAAACATGCTAATAATCTCAAAGGGGTTGACTATGGTTAATTACATTCATGTGGGTACATATTTGTGTCTGGCTTAACAAATAAATACCTATATCCCCGGCAACGGCGCCAAAAACTTGTTGGTTGATTTCCCAATGCACACGCAAGTGTACG
>ML332502.1:0-25065 GCA_005239505.1 Nicotiana paniculata | reverse complement strand
GGTTCAAGCTACACCCTTGGAAAAGAACCGTTGCCCAAAGAAAAACCAAGGGATACTACCTAAATATCCTACAAAAAATAAAAAAATCTTTTTGGAATTTTTTTAATCGGACTTTATCCCTCAAGATAATTGTCCAATAGATCCATCGTTGGGAAAAGTCTGAGATTTTTCTAAAAAACAATAATTTTTTTACAATTACACCTTAGAAAGTAGTTTCCCCACCCCACACTTATGTTATGCATAGTCCTCGATGCATGATCACAAAGAAAAACATTAAAACAAGGGTGAGAAATACTCTCTGAGACCCCCTCGGGCCTAGCTCGGACATGATTCTCAATCTCTAGAGTCGGGATGACCCCGCACTTAAGCTCAAACATGCCCCTCAGCTTCAACTTTTGGGTACTCAGACTTCCCCTCCTCTGCAAAATAAAAACAACACAAAACTGACACTAAAAAAATAATGAAAAGATATACAGGCTGGGTTACCTCCCAACAAGCGCCTTATTTATAGTCGTGGCACGACTCTGCTACTTCACCACTTTTCCTTCCACTTTGAGGATATGAATTGCGTCCCCAATTTTGCATCAATTTTTCTTTCACGTTCATAGGGTGGTGGTGTAAAAATGAAGGGACCAAACAATAGGTATCGCATCTTGCACTTCTTGGCCCGTAGGTGAGGGATGTCATTTTGTCTCCTTGGCATCACAAATTTCAGAATATAAACACTTTGTTCCTCATCCATTGACATATGCTCGAGTGGATCAATTCCCATGTCACCAACCAAACACAATGTTGAAAAGTGTTTAGAATGAGGTCCAATACGCTCCAACTCAAACTGCATTATTTTTGACATCCTCTATTTTATACTCTTCATCAACCTTGACATCATTAATACTTTGGCCGAATATTTGGATTTCCTCTTCCGCTCCACAAGCTGGCCAGTATCCACAAATATTTATGGTAGGGCATCAGACACCTCAACCTTTTTATTCAATTGAGCTTGTATGTCATGGATATCTGAGCCAAATTGGTCTATCTCTTGCCCGAGCTCAGTTANGTTCTGTTGCTCCGATGCTTGTCTCATCAAGTCCATAATACGAGCCACGCTTTCCATATCCTCCACTTCCTTGCTCCTATCAAACTCATTAACATTATTAGAAACATTACAATAAAAGCTCTGAGAAGGATAATAAGAATTAGGACAACCATCCCAATGGCCACCTTGACAACCACACACATTACAAAAATTCCACACATTAGATTGAGATGGACAATATTTCCACATGTGTGGTCCTCCACAATATGGACAAGGATCGTCATAATAAGAATAACCACTATTCGACCAATTATCATTCCAAGATGCCATGTCAAGAAAGATAATAAAATATTAAATTAAGATACAAATAAAAAATAAAAAAAATAAAAACTTAACGCCAAAAAGTTGTTGGTCCCAAACGCACACGCAAGTATACGTGATCGATAAGTAATATAGGATTGTAAGTCCAAATATCATACCCACAGGGACTTGTGATTAACTATCAACTAAATTAAACCCAAACAATTAATCTATTCAAGCGAATACTAAAGTATGAATATTTAACTAAAATTAATCTAGAATAGTTAACAGTTGTGTTTTTGGGTCTATTTATATATTTTGGGACAAACCCTAAACGTGTAGGATACTTCTAGTCAAACGGGGAAACACTTAAAACCTTCAAAACTCGAACTGGTCCGGATCAGGGACCAGGCGTTACAGGCCAAATGCCTGGATAACGCCTGGCTAGAGCTGGCGTTATGGGCCAAACACCCCTCAAACGCCTGGTCTCACCAGACTTTATAGCCCAAATGCCCGGCTAAAGCCTGGTATGACCAAGCTTTACAGCTCAAACGCCCGGATATAGCCAGGTTCACTCCTTTCTGACTCTTAAGCGTATTTTTTATGTTTATGCATCCATTTAGCTCAGCTTCCATCTCCAATTCACCTACACATAAAATAGACTCTATTATGCACATACGATGTGTATTTTTATCATTAACGCACATAAAATGTAAGACACATAATGCTTTAAACCATGGATTATAGCCACACATCACCTACTCTAGAACGGGAAGCTCTGAAGAACCTAACTTTCCCAAGGTCCCTCCATCATCCAAGGTAAGTTCTAAAAGTAAATTTCAATTCTCCAACACCTTATTAACATGGGTAAATCCTTCCAATCACTAGATATTCGATCTAGACACCATCGTTGAGAAACGAAACCCTAAAACTTGAATTCAAGATGAGTGAACTTCAAAAAGGTAATGCTTCTACTCCCTACATTTATAACTATGAATTGCTGAGTTTTTGGGAGAATAGTAAATGGGTTTGATAAAGAGAACCATAAGAACTATGCTAGGATTTTGGATTGTTGACTTATGATTGTTGTAAACATTTGGGTGATGAGAATGATGTTAGTTACATCTATTTGGGATTGTAGAATCACCTAGAAGTAGTAGAATGAAAACTTGGTGAAGAAAAGACTAATTATTAAGATCTATGAGGCTTTACACCCATAAGGTGTTTGATAAAATTCCTAAGTTACTAAAACATGAGCATTAGTGCTAATATTAGTTCCTCTTGGTATATATGTTGACATAGATTATCGTTAAAAGAGGCGACAAACATCGTGATACTCTTAAAAAGGGCCAGAGTTAAGGTCTGTGAGGCTAACTCTCTTTACGTTTGGGAATTTTTATGATTCCCTACGTCCCATTCATTATGACTATTATGAGTTTCCTCATAAAGTAATTATGCCTTAGTTTCATGAATAGCCGTAGAACTTGTATTCTCAAGATAACATATTTTCATAGTCGTTCAATATCCTATGAGTTTCAGTTATGAAAAATCAATTTATTATGAATACATATCTCAGTCTAGTTCTATTCAGCATTCCAGTATCATGTAACTCGGTATGGTTCAGTATTACAGTATCATGTATTGCAATATGATTAACAATTCCTGATTCTAAATTCCTGAATGTTGAACACCTGTATTTGGTCCTGAGGCCATAGTTTATGCTTTATGCGTATTTGGGCCCGAGGTCGTAGTTTAAGCTTTATGCATCTTTGAACCTGATGTCGTAGTTATGTATACGTATACTTGGGCCCGAGGCTGTAGCTTGTGCACATATATATTGGGCATGAGGCCGTAGTTTATTTATTCAGATAAACAGGTGGTTCATCATTCAGAAGAGAGAGTATTCATATCCTTACTTCCTATGTGTAGCTCAGTTATCAATTATCAGCTATCAATTTCAGTTTCAGTATTTACAGTTCTTTCTTTCACTTGTTTTACATACCAGTGCAATTTAAATGTATTGACGTCCCTTTTTACCTGGGGCCTGCATCTCATGATGCAGGTAATAATTTACAAGTTGACGATTCTACTTGCTAGGACTTTTCGTATAAGCTATTAGTGAGCCTCAGGCTTCTGGGGCATTATCCCTTTTTTTATTCTTTATAGTATTTCAGTTAGTTAGGTATGCCAAAGACCTTGTCCCGGTAAACAATTAGCATTTCAGTATTCTTATAGGCTTTGTAAACTATAGTCCAGTCAGTTAGATGTCAGCATGCTTTTATGTGTTAGCCTTGTCAGCTACTCATTTACTCTTACAGACTTTTCAGTACTTTCCTTATCTATGATATTTAAGTCAAACTCTTTAGTAGATCATCATGTTGTATATTTATATCTAGCTTACAGTTATACCACATGTTGATCCATCTATCCAGTTGCTTCGCTCATCAGATGTAGTCAGGCACCGAGTACCGTGTTACGCCCAAGCCATGGTTCGGGGCGTGACAAAGCTTGGTATCAGAGCACTAGGTTCAAGAGTCCTAGGATCTATGAAGCTGTGTCCAGTGGGGTCACTTTTATGTTTGTGTGCACACTACACATGTAAAAAGTTGACCACCAAGACATTTAGGATGGCTTCATTTCTTTCATACTCGATATCGTGCAGTTAGAGCTATGCTTTTAGGAATTCTTCTAACTCATGTGAATTATGTATTTCAGAAAATATCTGCAAAAAAAAAGTACACCACGAGGTTCTCAGCTACTAGCCAGGGGGCTATGACTAATGCTGCTCAAGAGGAGGTCACTCCAACTTAGGGAGTTGCATCAGGCTCAGTAACCAATGCTTCAGACATGGATGTCAGGGGAGCTATCTAGTTGCTCACCCAAATTGTTGCTACTCAGGCTCAAAGGCAGGGAACAAGTGTTGTTAATGAGATGGGATGGTTAGTTTGGTATTGGAAGGGTTCGGGTTGAAATCGGAACACTTAGATCCTTAATATTTGCTTAAAATGGTTAAGTATTACTTGAGTCAACGTTTTGAGTAAACACCTTAGAACTGGTATTTGACGGTCCCAATAGGTTTATATGATGATTTTGGACTTGGGCGTATGTTCGGGCCGGATTCCTGATGACCCGGGAGCGTTTCGACGCTTAATATTGAAAGTTGGCTCGTTGAAGGTTTTTCCAGTTCTTTTAGTTTGGCTTGGAGTAGGTTTTGGTGTTATCAACGTTCATTTGGGATTCCAAGCATGAGAATAATTCCGTATGGTGATTTGTGACTTGCGTGCAAAATTTGGTGTCATTTCGAGTTGATTTGATAGGAATCGGACTCACGGAAGTGTTTCTAGAAGTTTTTGAGTGTCATAATTTGATTCATGCGTTTTGGCATCCGATTCGTATTTCTAAATGTTATTTTAGTGTTTTGATCGCACGTGCGGGTGCATATTATGTTGTTAGATATGTGAGTGTAATTGGACAGAATCCCCCGGGTCCCAGATGAAAAATGGATTGAAATCAGACTCAGGATTTAGACTTAAGGGAGCTGCTGGTGCTCCAGTTCTGGTGCGTGCTCACCTGCGAGGTTTTGGCCGCAGGTGCAACCTCGCAAAAGTGGTCCATCGATCACAGAAGCGGCCTAGAGCAGGTTGTCCAGTGGTCACAGAAGCGGAGAGCTTACTGCACCTGCTGGCTCGGAGGTGCGAGGAAGATGGTCGCAGGTGCGAGGTAGGCCAATGAGGCTTGGGTTCGCAGGAGCGGGTGACTATCTGCAGGCGCGTATGCGTAGATGTGGACTAGCTTCGCAGAAGAGGATATGCAGGAGCGCATGCTCCTCTGCAAAAGCGAAATTGGCCAAGCTGGGGGAGGACCGCACCTGCGATGGACTTTGGTGCGACGTCATAGGTGCGACCCAAGGTCCGCAGAAGCGAAAATAGATGGGGAAGTAAGGTCCATTTAATGTCGGGACTTAGGCTATTTTGTTCATTTCATTAAGTTGTTGGGCGAATTTAGAGCTCTTCGAAGAGGGGTTTTCACCTAGCACTTTGAGGTAAGTAATTTCTAAACAATATGAGTTTAATACATGCATTTTGGGTAGATTCTTAAAGCCCGGCTCGCGAAGTGTCCCTCTCGCAGAGAACTACTCCTCTATTTTAAAATAAAGGACTTGGAACCAGGAAGGAAGACAAGCGCATAAATTGGATTCCCGAACATATAAATTGGAGAAATTATGGGTTTAGTTGAAAAACTCAGGTTTTGATAAAAATGAGACTTAACCATGAAAATGATTATGGAACTGGGTAGAAATTATATATTTGAGTTCGTGAGGTTATGGGTAATATTTATCTTTGAAAATTTCCGAAATCCGGGCATATGGGCCCGGGGTGAATTTTAGGAATCTTCAAATTTGGGTTTGGGTAATTACTCTAATAGCTAAATTAGGAACTTGTGAGCGTATATTGATTAATTTATATAACATTTGGTTAGCTTCAGATTGTTCGCTGCCAAGTTTAGTCTTTGGAGCGAATTTGTGGGCCGGAAGGTGAGCTTTTAGACGAGGTAAGTCTCTCGTCTAACCTTGTAAGAGGAAATTTACCCCCTAGGTGTTTTAAATTACTATTTGCTTCTAATTATGGGGGCTACGTATGCACGAGGCGACGAGAGTCTGTGCGTATCTACTAATCATGCTTAAGTCCGGGTAGTTTTAGGATCCAAATCAGGAATACTTGTATTGTTTGCACTCTACTTGTTAATTTAAGTGCCTAAGTTGTATTGAAACTTGATAAAGGATTCGTAAAGACCGAATTTCACTTACTTTGAATTTTCACGGGTTATTTGACCGTTAATAGAAATTGTGCTTCCTTGTGTATTAGTCTTGTGATAATTTTTAAATCAGATGTTCATAGAGTATTCTCTCTTCTTGTGGAGTGGGCCGAATGTCTCGTCAGTATAATAGTTGCATCTATAGTTTGTGTCGTTCGACCCTCGACAGTGTCCACATAATTCTGGATCGGAGCGTACGACCTCGACATAAATCGTGCGTGATAATGCTTGGAGCCCGAATACACTTGATATTATTGTTATGAATCCAGAGGTTATAATTAAAGAACCATTTATTCATTTCTGGTTACTGTGTTATTACAATTATTATTCATGTATTCCATGCCTATTTAGAATTTTTGTATTTTTATTTTTGGCCTGTAGTAAGTGTCAATGTCGACCCCTCGTCACTACTTCTTCGAGGTTAGACTGGATACTTACTGGGTACATGTTGTTTATGTACTCGTGTTATATTTCTACACTAACCATCCATGATCTGATGCAGGTGCATCTGTTATTCATTCAGGCGCGCGCCCCTGATACCCTGAGGCATAATGGTGAGTTGCTCTTTGAGTCTGTTCTGCAGCACCCGCAGTCTCTCTTTTGTATTCACTTTCTGTCTATCCTATTTCAGACAGTAGCATAAGTATTTTGTATATTCTACTAGTTGCTCATACATTTGTGACATCGGGTCTTAGGAATATTCTAGCAGACACTTTATGGCTTTTGAGTATTTATCTCACCGTATTTGCTTTTTTATTGGTTTACGCTTTATTTTATCAAATTTTCCACTTCTCATTTATCTCATTGTTGGCTTGCTTAGCGATGACGTCTGGCGCCATCACAACCTATAGGATAAATTGGACCGTGACAACATGGTATCAGAGTACTAGGTTCACTTAGGTTTCACAAGTCATGAACAGGCCTCGTAGATTCTTGCGGATTGGTGCTGGAGATGTCCGTAATTATCTTCGAGAGGCTATAAGGTGTTAGGAAACTACTCTTTCATCATCTCTTATCGTTTAATTGATGTTGTGGTAAGTATCTTTCTCTTATTCTCTCACATATGGTGAGCACGTGTGCGACATATGTACCCTATCATGGAGGAGCTGCTCCCCGTGTTTCTAGAGGCCGAGGGAGGGCTCCAGTTTGTGGTAGAGGATGAGGGAATCCTAGAGTTGCGCCAGTTGTGTCACTAGTGGATCCAGTGGAGGATCCTGTTAATGAGGATCAAGGCGATGTGCCTATAGGGGAGCCAGTCCCAATGGATTTCATGTCCACACAAGGATTCCAGGAGGTTATGGGCCATATGTTGCGGTTCATGGATTCTCTGATGCAGGCTGGTTTATTTCCAACAGACCCATCCACATCTCAGGCAGGACGGGGAGCACAGACCCCTACCGCTTAGGCTCCAGGGCATGCGGTTGTTATATATCATACCCGAGCGCACTACCCATAGGCGGAGCTCAGCCAGTTGCAGCAGCTATACTTGAGCCCAGACCAGTTGCGGCCGGCGAGCTGCAAAAGCTATTGGATAGATGGAACATGCTACATCCTCCTATATTTGGAGGTGAGCGACATGAGGACCCTTAGGACTTTATTGATCGTTGCAGGGACATACTGCACAACATGAGGATACTTAACCACCTTTCAGCTGGAGGGCAAGGCTCGTAGATGGTGGCAGTCCTATTTTCTCGGCAGGCCAGCAGATTCTCCTCCCTCAACTTGGGACTAGTTCACATGACTCTATCTGGATAGATATATTCCACCCTCTTAGAGGGAAGAGTTGCAATTTCAGATCGAGCAGATCTAGCAGGGTCAGATGTCGGTGACTAACTATGAGGCGAGATTCTCTAAGCTGTCTCACCGCGCACTTATGATACTCCCCACCGATGCAGAGAGAGTGCAGATGTTTGTTGCGGGTTTATACTCTGGTATACGGGCTATAGAGGTTGATATAGGTACTTATTAGAAGTTGGTTGTGGAGATAGCTCGGAGGATCGAGTGTGTTTGTCACCAGAGCCGAGAGAAGACACCGATGGAAAAGCGGTTCCGACATTCTGTAGGGTTTAGTGGTGCTCCATTTGGGAACAGAGATCAGCTTGTGCGGGGCCAGTCTAAAAGGCCCATATATCCTGCACCGCCGCCTTCTCGAGGTGCCTCAGTGTGGCCCTATTTTAGTGTCGTTCCAGATAGTTCCTCTAATGGGAGTTCAGGTCCCAGAGTTAGTAATTTTCCGCATCGAGAGGTTGTTTCGAGTGCGGGGATCTTGGTCATGTGAGGAGGTTCTGCCCCAAGCTTTGGGGCAAGGCAGTACAATAGGGTCATCAACCCACGATTACAGCAAAAGCTGCCGCACCAGCAGTCTGGCCGCCCAGAGGCGGAGGGAAAGTGGGTAAGGGCCGTCCTAGAGGTGGAGGCTAGTGAGGTGACACTCCAACAAGGTTCTATGCTTTTCCAGCCAGACCAAATGCAGTAGCCTCAGATGTCGTGATCATATGTATCAATTCTGTTTGCGGTAGGGATGCTTCGGTACTATTTGATCCAGGTTCTACATATTCATATGTTTCATTCATCTCTATTTGCTTATTTTCTGGATGTTCCTCGCGAGTCCTTGAATACTGCTGCATATGTGTCTACGTTAGTGGGCGGTTCTGTTATTATGGATCAGATCTACCGGTCCTGTATCGTGGCTTTTTGTGGTTATGAGACTGGAGCGGATCTTGTGTTGCTCGATATGACCGACTTTGAGGTCAATATGGGCATGGAATGGTTGTATATATATCATTTCATCCTTGATTTCCATGCCAAGACTGTTACTTTGTTGATGCCCGAGTTGCCTAAATTGGAGTGGAAGGGTTCATCGGTCAGTGCATCTAGTCGAGTTATCTCTTTTCTGAAGGCTCGATACATGGACGAGAAGGGATATTTGGCTTATCTAGCTTATGTTTGGGATACTAATATAGAGACTCTAGTGATTGATTCAGTTCCAGTGGTCCGGGATTCTCCGATGTGTTTCCTTCTGATCTTCCAAGTATGACACCATATCGTGATATCAATTTCTGTATTGATTTGGCTCCAGGTACCCAGCCTCTCTCTATTCCACCGTATCGTATGGCTCCGAAAGAGTTAAAGGGATTGAAGGAATAACTTTAGGAGTTTCTAGCAAAGGGGTTCGTCAGATTAAATGTGTCGCCTTGGGGTACACCGGTGTTATTCGGGAATAAGAAAGATTGGAGTAAACGGATGTGCATTGATTACCGCCAGTTGAACAAAGTTACCATTAAGAACAAGTACCCATTGCTGCGTATTGATGATTTATTTGACCAATTTTCATGATTTGGATGTTCCGACGATCCACACATGTTGGTTCTCAGAGAGACGATAAAACAGGATGGTTCCAAGGAGGTTGCTATAGGTGAGGATGGTTTTCTGCGACTCCAGGGTCGCCTATGTGTCGCTAATGTTGATGGATTGAGGGAGAAGATCCTAGAGGAGGCACACATTTCTCAGTATTCTATGCTATGAAGATTTATCGCGACCTAAGGCATCATTATTGGTGGCGGCGGATGAAGAAGAACATAGTTGAGTATGTAGGGAGGTGCCTAAATTTCCAGCAAGTTAAGTAAGAGCACCAGAGGCCAGGTGGCCTACTCCAGCAGATGGTTATACCTGAGTGGAAATGAGAGCGCATTACTATGCACTTCATAGTTGGGTTACCGCGGAGCTTGAGGAAGTTTGATTCAGTTTGGGTCATTTTTGACAGGTTGAACAAGTCGGCCACTTTATTCCGGTTGTGACTACATATTCTTTAGAGAGATTGGCCAAGATTACATCTAGGAGATTGTTCAATTGCATGACGTGCCTTTTTCCATCATATTATGTAGAGGCCCTTAGTTTGCTTCGCATTTCTGGAGGGCACTATAGAGTGAGTTGGGGACTCGAGTAGAGCTTAGTACATCCTTTCATCCGCAGACTGACGGACAGTCGGATCGGACGATTTAGATCTTGGAGGAGACGCTAAGAGCATGTGTGATTGACTTCGAAGGGCAGTGGGATCGATTCTTGCCTTTGGCCGAGTTTGCTTATAATAATGGTGATCAGTCTAGCATCGAGATGACTCCATTTAAGGCTTTTTATGGTCCGTCATTCGCCCATCAGTTGGTCTGATCCCGGCGAGGCTAGGTTATATGTTACTAATTTAGTGAAGGATGCATTGGAGAAAGTGAAGTTGATTTAGGAGCGATTTTGCATAGCACAGTCCATATAGAAGAGTTACGCGAATCAGAAGGCGCGTGATTTATCATTTATGGGGGCAAGAAGGTTCTCTTGAAAGTCTCACCGATGAAGAGAATCATGATGTCCAGGAAGAAGGGAAAGTTGAGCCCAAGGTTTATAGGCCCATATGAGGTATTGAGATGATTTGGGGAGGTTTCTTATGAGCTTGCTTTACCTCCCAGTCTATCGGAGTTCATCCTCTTTTCCAAGTGTTTATGCTCCGGAAGTATCATGCGACAAGTCGCATGTGTTAGACTACAACAAAGTTCGGCTAGATGAGAGCCTGGGTTATGAGAAGGAGCCAGTTTCCATTGTTGATAGGAAGGTTTTCCAGTTGAGGTCCAAGAAGATTTCTGCAGTAAAGGCTCATTGGAGGGGTCAACCAGTCGAGGAGGAGACTTGGGAGACCGAGGAGGACACATGGAGCAGATATCCACGCCTATTCGGCACTCCAGATATGATCCTAGACCTGTTCGAGGAGGAACGTTTGTTTAAGAGGTGGAGAATGTAACGACCCGACCGATCGTTTGCTTTTTAGATTCCCGTTACCCTAATTAAGACTCCCCTATGTGATTTTATTATATTATCACTTGTGGGGATGGTTAGTTCCGGTTTGGAAGAGTTCGGATTGAAATCGAAACACTTAGTTCCTTAATATTGGCTTTAAAAGGTTAAGTTTGACTTGAGTCAATGTTCTGGGTAAACAAACTCGGAACCGGGATTTGACGGTCCCAATAGGTTTGTATGATGATTTTGGACATGGTCGTATATTCGGATCGGGTTTCGGATGACCCTGGAGCGTTTCAACACTTAATATTGAAAGTTGGTGCGTGATGATTTTTCCAGTTCTTTAAGTTTGGCTTGAAGTAGGTTTTGGTGTTATCGAGGTCCGTTTGGGAATTCGAGCCTGGGAATAGTTTCGTAGGGTGATTTTTGACTTGCACACAAAATTTAGCGTCATTTCGAGTTGATTTGATAGGAATCGGACGCGCGGAAGTGCATCTAGAAGTTTGTGAGTTTCATAATTTGATTCATGCATTTTGGCATCTGATTCGTATTTCTAGATGTTATTTTGGCATTTCGATCACACGAGTGGGTCTGTATTATGTTGTTGGATGTGTGAGTGTAATTGGACAGGGTCTTGGGGGGTCCGGATGCGAAAGGATTGGAATCAAACTCGGGATTTAGACTTGGGGGAGCTACTGGTGCTCCAGTTCTAGTGCGTTCACACCTGTGAGGTTTTGGCCGCATGTGTGACCTCGCAAAAGCGGTCCATCGATCACAGAAGTGTCCTAGAGTAGGTTGTCCAGTGGTCAAAGAAGCGGAGAGCTTACTGAACCTGCTGGCTCGCAGGTGCGAGGAAGATGTTCGCAGGTGCAGGCTAGGCCAAGGAGGCATGGGTTCGCAGGAGCGGCCGACTATCCGCAGGTGCGTGTGCATAGATGCGGACCAACTCCGCAGAAGTGGATGCTCAGGAGCGCATGCTCCTCCATAGAAGCGAACTTGGCCAAGCTGGGCGAGGGCTGCCGCTGTGATGGATTTTCTGTAGATGCAGCGTCGTAGGTGTGGCCCAAAGTCCGCAATCGCAAAAATTGTTGGGGCACTTAGGTCCACTTAATGTCGGGACTTAGGTTTTTTTTGGTCATTTCTGTAATGACCCGACCAGTTGAATTGATAATTTAAGTCATGTTCGGCGACATAAGGTCTTGAGAAGCTTCTTATTATGTTTATTGACTTGTGTGCGTGGTCGAGTTCAATTACCAGATGATTCAGAGTCAAATCAAAATAAGGATTTTAGTTTTATAAGGTTAAGCGGTAAGAGTTGACCGGGATTTGATTTTTGTGTAAACAGATCCGGAATGGATTTTGGATGATTTCAATAGCTTCGTATGGTGATTTTGGACTTAGGAGTGCGTCTGATTTTGGATTTGGAGGTCCGTAGAGTAATTTGGAGTATTTCGACGAAAGTTGGAAAAGTTGGAGTTTGGAAGATTGAGTGGTTTGACCAAGAGTTGACCTTGGTGATATCGTGGTCGGAACGCGATTCCGAGAGTTGGAACAACTCTGTTATGTCATTTGGGACTTGCCTGCAAAATTTGACGTCATTCCGGGTTGATTTGATAGGTTTCGACGCGAGTTTTAGAAGTTGAAAGATTTGAAAGTTCATAAGTTCGATTCATGGTGCGATTCATAGTTTCGACGTTGTTTGATATGATTTGAGACCTCGAGCAAGTCCGTGTTAGGTTATGGAACTTGTTGGTATGCTTGGACCGCCCCCGGGGCCCCCGGGTGTGTTTCGGACGAGCTTCAGATGGTTTTCATGGTTGTGAATAGGTCTAGTTCTGGTGCCTCCCACCTGCGACATCCTGGAGCGCAGGTGCGGCTCCGCTTCTGCGTGAGCCTGGTCGCTTCTGCGGTCGTAGAGGCTTGGGAGCTCGCTCGCTTCTGCGGAGGCTGTCATGCAGGTGTGAAGGCCTCTTTTGCGGTTCAGCGATCGCACCTGCAAAGAAGTTTGCTTCTGCGACTGTAATTCCACAGATGTGGATCCAGACCTGGTTAAATGAGTTCGCAGATGCAAATGTTTTCTCGCAAATGCGATAGCGCAAATGCACTTCTTTGTCCGCAAATGCGAAAGTTCTGGGAAGAGAGTTTATATTCGAGGGTTTTTCCGATTTCTCCATATTTTGAGTTTTAGACCTCGGTTTTGGGAGATTTTTCGTAGGGGTTTCAAGCCAATCATTGGGGTAAGTGTTCTTCACCTAGAGTTTATTATATTTCATGATTCTATCTTTAATTTCATCTTATAATTTGTGTTTTTAGTTGAGGTAAATGGATATTTTTGAAGGAAACATTCAAAATGTAAAATGGTGATTTGAGGGACGAATTGGTATCGGAATTTGATAATTTTAGTATGGTTGAACTCGTATCAGAATGGATGTTCGGATTTTGTGAAATTTTTCGGGTTCCGAGGTGCGGGATCGGGGGTCGATTTTTGGGTTGATTTTTAAATTTTGATAAAGATTGAGGCTTTATTATTCGAAATAGTTTCTTATGAGTTTTATTTGTGCTTTGAAGTTATTTTGGCTAGATTTGAACCGCTCGGAGGTCTTTTCACGCGAGAAGTTTGTTTTAGATTGTCAGTCAGTCTGCTTTGAGGTAAGTATCTTGCCTAACTTTATGTGGGGGAACTACCCCTTAGGATTTGATTCTTCTATATTATTTGTATCATGTGAAGTTTGTGTATGCGAGGTGACGAGTATGTGCTCGGGCTTATTTGTGGAAAGTTGGCCTTTTAGGGTTATTAGGTCCTTGTGTTCACCGAGTATAAAGTTGTTTTGGTTATGATTAAGTTTTCTTATTTACTAGTTTCACCTCTACCTGCTTTAATTGGAACTAATTGCTTCATGATCCACTCTTATTGCCTTTTTGATTCTTATATGACTTAACTGGAGTTGTTACCTCGTCTATTTCCGTGCTATCTTTGCCTAACTGCTTATCTTTATTCGAAATCATTATTATCTCTTCTGTAATTGTTTAACGTTTATTGAGGTTATGATCATTTTTTCGCTGCCTATCTTAACTGAATTTGTTGTATCTCTTTAGTAATTGCTCAACCTCAAAAGAAGTTTAGGAATCCTATATCTTAGTTGACTTACCCTTATTTGGAATTATTTCGTGATATCTCCATTGTTGTTGAACTGTACTTTGTGGGACCGTTGTTGCATATTATTTCCTCCCTTGTTGAGCTGTTCTGATTATGACTAGTATTCTCTATTGTGGTTATTCCTTGTGAACTTGTTGTACTGTTTCTTTGTGATCGAAAGTTCTTGAGTTGATTTACTTGTCGTACTCTTGTATTATTTTCATTGTTGTTGTTGTACTTGTTGTTGTGATGCACGAGGTTTCTGCCGTGCGGTTATTATTGTGATGCACGAGGTTCTGCCGTGCGGTTGTTATTGTAATGCACGAGGTTTCTGCCGTGCTATTGTTACTATTGATATTTGAACATGCAGTGTGACAAGGCAGGCTATATATATGTGGGTTGGGCATGTGGAGAGACAAGATGTGAACATTATTATGCACGTGTGGCGAGACAATACGGGCATTTACTTTATTAATTGCGCACGTGGTGAGGCATTTACTTTATTAATTGCACACGTGGTGAGACAAGATGGGCTATGTCAGGGATTGATTTGTGATGATTTGTGATGGCCTAGGGGCATTGTTGTTGATATTTGTGTAGTGGCGCACTTACTTGTGTGAGTTTATCTTGTGGAAAATTGTGGGTAGACATTTTACGTGCTGTCCATTTTCTCTATACTTATTAGCTGGAATGAACTATATTAGAACACTTGCAGAAGCATACCCGTAGTTAATCACTCTTATCGGTTAAGAGGATGGATCCTGATATTGTTGAGTATTGATGTGCACCCTTGTTTTGTCACGACCCGAAATCCCACCTTTAGGCCGTGATGGCGCCTAACGTCGAACCCGCTAGACAAGCCAACGTTTTAGGTTAAGTTTACCTGTTTTCAATTGAAATAACAATAATAGCTAGAACAAGTATGATTAAAGAATGCAGAAGACTACTAAATTCAAGACCTTTAACGATGAATCTCATAAAAACTTCCTCAATTACACCCCAGAAACCGGTATCACAATCTCACGAACTATCTAAAATTTTTTCTAAATACAATGGTCTGAAATAAGTGTATACAACTGTTTTGGAATTACAGGATAAGACAGAAAATGAGAAAAAGATAAGAGGTGACGCCAAGGCCTGCGGACACCTGCAAGACTACCTCGGTGTCGCCGTGGACTGAAGGATACTCCCTCGCTCAATGTCCACTAGGTCTGGCTCCGTAATCTGCACAACATAAAGAATTGCAGATGTAGCATCAGTACAACCGACCCAATGTACTGAGTAAGTGCCGAGCCTAACCTCGACGAAGTAGTGGCGAGGCTAGGATACGACAAACAATATCACCTGTGCAATTTAAATAAGATATAACAGGAACTAACCACAAGAAATAAACAGTAAGTACAATAACGGGGGAAACATGCTAGGGAAAAGGGATAGCAAGTACTGAAATGAACGAAGCAACAATCCAAATATCCAAAAATAATAACGGGGATTGACAACACGAATTAAACAGTGAAGAGAAAATGGCACGGCATGTCCCCTTGTTCATAACAATATAAAATAAATACGGCACGGAATGTCCCCTCGTGCATAAACAACATAAACATGGCACATAATATCACCTCATGCAATAACCAACATAATCGCGGCAAGGAATGTCCCCTCGTGCATAAACAACATAAACATGGCACGAAATGTCCCCTCGTGCAATAAACAACATAAATATGGCACGGAATGTCCTCTCGTGCAATAAATAACGTAAATATGGCACAGAATGTCCCCTCGTGCAATAAACAACATAAACATGGCACATAATATCACCTCATGCAATAAACAACATAATCGCGGCAAGGAATGTCCCCTCGTGCATAAACAACATAAACATGGCACATAATGTCCCCTCATGCAATAAACAACATAATCGCGGCATGGAATGTCCCCTCGTGCATAAACAACATAAAATGGCACGGAATGTCCCCTCATGCATAAACATCACAATCACGACACTGAATGTACCCTCGTGCATAAACAACATAAACATGGCACAGAATGTCCCCTCGTGCATAAACATCACAATCACGGCACGGAATGTCCCCTCGTGGTAAACAATATAAACATGGCACGGAATATCCCCTCGTGCATAATAACATAAAACAACAGTTGGCATGCAAATCAACAAATAAGAAACCTTAAATGCACGGAATAATCAACAAGAATAATAACGTCCCGCCAAGGGACACAGCTATAACCAATCCTACACATGTGTATAATCCAACATAATGTTCCTCAACCGATCAACTACTCAACAATACCCACATCTAAGAATTTCCACCAAATGAATAGCTGTCAAAATTGATATTAAACCCATAAACATAGTAAAAGCCAAACAATATCATATAATTGCAAATTTCCAACTCACGGTCATGCTTGACAATAACATATTGGTACTCGCCACTTCACCAATACATTGAACATGGAATAAACACGTAGCAATTAGGACTCAATACCTATTCCCTCATGCTAAGGTTAGGCCAAAAACCTCGGCTCCAAGAATGCAAATCAAGCCTCTACCACCGCTTTTCCTCTCGAATCCGACTCCGAAACAATCGTATCTAGACATAATCGACTCAATAATATCAATAATTATTCAATAATTCAATTCCAAAGCCTAATTATAGATTTTCCAACATTCTTCCAAAATTTCCAAAATTCGACCCCGGGCCCGCTTGATCGAAACACAAGGTTCGTACCAAAACCCGTTCACCCATTTCCCCACGAGCCCGAATATACAATTTGTTTTGAAATCCGACCCCAAAACGAGGTCAAATTCCCAAAAATTCAAAAAGCCCTAACTCTAACTAAAGACCTAATTTTCTACTTTTAATTCCATGATTTTAGGCCTAGAATCTAATAAATATTGATGAAAATGGAAGAAAATGAGGTTATAACTACTTACCTAAGAGGCTATGGTGATGGAGCTCTTCAAAGGTCGTCTATGAGATTTGGGGAAGAAGAAGTTTGAGAGAAATGGGTTAAGTCCCGTGTAAGTATTCTGTTTTGGGGTTTTAAAATGACTAGGCGCGGGACTGCCCCGCGTTCTCACAGGCTATCCTAATCTACCCTCCGCGATCGCGCCCAAACAGGTGCGTTCGGTGTGTTGTTGTTTATATTTGTGTAGTGGCGCACTTACCTGTGTGAGTTTATCTTGTGGAAAATTGTGGGTAGACTTTTTACGTGCTGTCCATTTTCTCTATACTTATTAGCTGGAATGAACTATATTAGAACACTTGCAGAAGCATACCCGTAGTTAATCACTCTTATCAATTAAGAGGATGGATCTTGATATTGTTGAGTATTGATGTGCACCCTTGTTTACTTTCCTTCTATGCGAGAATGTTTCTCTTGAATCGTGAGTCGTCAGTGCGGTTATAAGTTTATAATGAGTGCAAGATGCCAAGTGTTTAGGGTTCTGGAATTGGTACCCTTGAAAATGTGGATATTCTGAGGTTCGGTACCTCGTGGAGGTAATTGGATAAAACCTGGTGTGAAAGCGGTCATTTTTTTTGAGTTGCTACGTATTTTTCCTTTATATGTGATCATCAGATTTAAACTATGTTCTGTTCGTTCTACTATGTCATTATTAGGGTGCCCCGCTATTGCAACTTCTGTATTAATTGTCATTATGTGTAGTCTTTTATAGATATCGTACTTTGTAGTTTCTACACTTATACTTGTCCAGGTTATCTAGTCCAGTAGGTGTCTTGACTGTCCCTCGTCACTACTCCGCTGAGGTTAGTTTTGATAGTGCTGGGTACCGCTGTGGTGTACTCATACTACACTTCTGCACATTTTTGTCCAGATTCATGTATTGTGGAGTCAGACGATCGTTAGCTAACTGTACAGATCCTGTCGTGGAGACTCAAGGTAAACCCGCTGCTGCGTTCGCAGGCTTCAGAGTCACCTTCTGATTTTGTATTCACACTGTTTACTCTTATTTCAAAATAATTGTATTTAGAGGTTTTCTAGGAAACTCTATAGAGCTTATGACTTGTACTACCGATTTTGAGGTTGTAAATTTGTTTAGAGATTTCTATTCCTTATTGTCGAATATTGGTTTAAAAAACTGTTTTATCTCTATGAATGTTAGGCTTACCTAGTCCCTAAGACTGGGTGCCATTACGACCTTTTATGGAGGGAGATTTGGGTCGTGAAAATTTCATTCACTTGTTGGGTGATTTTAGAGATCTTTGAAGAGGGGTTTTCACCTATAACTTTGAGGTAAGTAATTTCTAAACAGTATAAGTTTAATACATGCATTTTGGGTACATTCTTAACATATAAATTGGAGGAATTATGGGTTTACTTGAAAAATTCAGGTTTTGATAAAAATGAGATTTAACCACGAAAATGATTATGGAATTGAGTAGAAATTACTTATACATTTGAGTTCATGAGGTTATGGGTAATGTTATATTCAAAAATTTTCGGAATCGGGGCATGTGGGCCTGGGGCTAAATTTTAAGAATCTTTCAATTTGAGGTTGGGTAATTACTCTAATAGCTAAATTATGAACTTGTGAGCATATATTGATTAATTTATATAACATTTGGTTAGCTTTGGATTGTTCAGTGCCAAGTTTAGGCTTTAGAGCGAATTTGTGGACAGGAAAGTGAGCTTTGAGACGAGGTAAGTCTCTTGCCTAACCTTATAAGAGGAAATTTACCCGTAGGTGTTTTAAATTACTATTTGCTTCTAATTGTGGGGGCTACTTACGCACGAGGCGACGAGAGTCTGTGCATAACTACTAATCATGCTTAAGTCCGGGTAGTTTTAGGATCCAAATTATGAAATACTTGTATTATTTGCACTTTACTTGTTAATTTAAGTGCCTAATTTATATTGAAACTTGATAAAGGACTCGTAAAGGCCGAATTTCACTTACTTTGAATTTTCACGGGTTATTTGACCGTTAATAGAAATTTTGCAACCTTGTGTATTAGTCTTGTGATAATTTTTAAATCCGATGTTCATAGAGTATTCTCTCTTCTTGTGGAGTGAGCCGAATGTCTCGGTAGTATAATATTTGCATCTATGGTTTGTGCCGCTCGACCCTCGACAGTGTCCACATTATTCTGGATCGGGGAGTACGACCTCGACATAAATCATGCGTGATAATACGTAGAGCCCGAATACACTTAATATTATTGTTATGACTCGAGAGGTTATAATTTATTTAATGCCTGAATTGTTGAAATTAGCATATGTTAATTGGAGATATTTCTTTTAAGTTGACTATCAATTAAAGAACCATTTATTCATTTCTGCTTACTGTGGTATTACAATTATTATTCACGTATTCCATGCCTATTTAGAATTTTTGTATTTTTATTTTTGGCTCGTAGTAAGTGTCGATGTCGACCCCTCGTCACTACTTCTTCGAGGTTAGACTGGATACTTACTAGGTACATGTTGTTTATGTATCTATATTTCTACAATACCCGTGCAGGATCTGATGCAGGTGCATCTGTCATTCATTCAGGCGCGCACCCCGATACCCTGAGGCATAGTGGTGAGCTACTCTTTGAGTCCGTTCTGCAGCACCCCCAGTCT
Source organism: Nicotiana paniculata (assembly GCA_005239505.1). NCBI lineage: Eukaryota > Viridiplantae > Streptophyta > Magnoliopsida > Solanales > Solanaceae > Nicotiana > Nicotiana paniculata. The sequence continues at coordinate 5,386 of ML332502.1, read as the reverse complement.
CTTTTGTATTCACTTTGTGTCTATCCTATTTCAGACAGTAGCATAGGTATTTTGTATATTCTACTAGGAACTCATACATGTGGCATCGGGTCTTGGGAATATGCTATTAGACACTCTATGGCTTTTGAGTTTTTATCTCACCGTATTTGCTCTTTTATTGGTTTACGCTTTATTTTATTAAATTTTCCACTTCTCATTTACTTATTAAATAAAAACCAACTACTTTGAAATTTATTAAAAAGAATAAATAAATGGCTAGTTCATTGTTGGCTTGCCTAGCAGCGACGTTGGGCGCCATCACGGCCTATAGGAGAAGTTGGGTCGTGAGAATAACTGAATTTTAAGAGTGTTATTTATATATATGGATATAGATATATACTATCATATTAGGAACAAATTACTCCCAAATTTGAATTGACAGTTTTTTTTAAAAAATATTTAAAACTCCAACTTGAAATTACTCCTCAGTTTGAATTGAAAGTTTTTTAATTTTTAAATTTTATTTTAAAACTCGAGCTTTGTCGTACTTGTCATCTTACGATTATATATATATATATATATATATAAAGAAGAAAATACTCCCAAATTTAAATTGATAGATTTTTATTTTCTTATTTTAAAATAATTGTTCCTCAACCTGAAACTAATTCACAATTTGAATTGGTAGTTTTTGCTTTTTTTAATTTTAATTTTATTTTAAAATAATTGCAAAACTCCAACTTTGTTGGAGCTTTGTCTAAAAAATCTACACTTGTCATCTTATGTCTATGCCACTTGGCGTAATATAATTATTTTACTTCTCTTTTTATATATAAAATAGATATATATAGGCTACCATTTTAAGAAGAAACTATACCCAATTTGAATTGATAGTTTTTATTTTTTATTTTTTTTTATTTTTTTATTTTAAAATTATTTTAAAACTCCAACTTGAAACTACTCCCCAATTTGAATGGACATTATTTTTTTATTTTTGTTTTTTACTGTAAAATAATTTTTAAACTCCGACTTTTTTGGAGCTTTGTCCTAAAAATCTACATTTGTCATCTTATTATAATGCCACTTGGCTTAATATGGTGGCTTTGCCTCTTTATATGTATACATATCCGCTCATCAATTTCCTTCTATATTGACTAGAAATATTAAGCTATTGTATTCGCGGAACCCGTATCTCACCCCTATATATCTATATCTATATATGTGTGTGTGTGTATATATATATGTATATAAAATATGTATAAATATTAAATTTAGAATCTAGTCATTAATACTTAAATTTAGAATCCAGTCATACTCGACTCTGATCTTTGATGTATACCTGTTGTGTACATCCTTCCAAAATATGGCGGGATACTCGATTAAGTTTTGCTTCAACTGCTTTGAAGCTATCGAGCTTCGTTCATTCAAGCCCTGAGCGAAGGCTTGTACTGCCCAATCATCGGAGACCGATGGTAATTCCATCCGTTCCAATCGGAAGCGGGATGCAAACTCCCTTAACATCTCATTCTCTCTTTGTTTGATTTTGAAGACGTCAGACTTCCTCGTGGTGACCTTGATGGCACCAGCATGTGCCTTCACAAAAGAGTCTGCCATCATGGCAAACGAATCTATCGAGTTTGGGGGCAGGTTATGATACCACATCATGGCCCCATTGGACATTTTTTCTCCAAATTTTTTCAATAAGACGGACTCAATCTGTTCATCTTTTAGGTCGTTCCCTTTCACAGCACAAGTGTAAGCAGTAATGTGCTTATTGGGGTCCGAGTTCCCGCTGTTCTTCGGGAGATCGGGCATTCTGAATTTCTTCAGGATGGGATCCGGGGCCGCACTTGATGGGAATGGATTTTGCACGAACTTTTTTGAATCCACACCCTTCAGAATCGGGGGTGCGCCCGGGATCTGATCGACCCTCGAGTTATAGGTCTCCACCTTTTTCTCATTAGCTTCTATCTTCTTTTCGCCTGATTCAATCCTCTTTGTGAGGTCCTCAAGCATCTTCATAATAGCGAGGTCGGCTGTTGACTTATTATTGCTCGACCTTTCTGGTGCCTGTTCGACTCGAGGAGTCGTTTCTGGTGGTGTTGTGCTTGGAGTTCTCTGATGGCTTTGTAGCTGAGCAATAGCCACTTGTTGTGCTTGCAACATCTCAAAAATGACATGAAGGCTAACTTCTCTTTCCTTTTGAGCAGGGGCTCTCTGTGCTTCCTGCTGGTCTCCTTCGCGCACACTTCCGTTTGTATGAGAGCTTACGCCGACATGTTGAGCATTGTGTGAGCCTTCATCAACCGGGATTTGCACTGGTACCCCTTAAGGGTTTTGCGGTGGTACACCGACACCTGAAGTAGCTGCACCGTTCTCTCCATGATCCTCAGGACCGTTGTTTTCATGTGCATTCACTGAGTTAGACATTTTCTGACCTGAAATTGAAGGTTCTTGGACAAGAAAAAATGTAAAGAATAGCTTGTGTTTTTAGAAAACCAGCACTAAAACAATCACTATTATTTTTAGCCCCACGGTGGGCGCCAAACTGTTTACTTGTAAATGATAATTACAATTATAACTGATTTTGTAGTTTTAAAAATACGTGATTTATTTTAGTACTAGTTGTTTAGGAAATAGATGCTAAGTGAGAGTTAAGAAAAATGAGATAAGAGCAAAGGATAATGAAATTGTGCAAATCGAGCATTTAAGAGACGAGGTTTCGAGCTTGGTCGAAATAGGGCCTTGAGGTTGAGCTCGAGGGCTTGACAGAGGGCGGTCGATGAAGATGCAACAGTATTGAAGGCCTCGAAATAGCCTCTTTATGATCAATAAAGAGCAATAAATGAAGAATAATTAATGAACACAATAAATGAAAGGCAATAAATCAATGGAACAATTGTAGAGAATGTTTGAATTAGAGAGCTGAGAATGCTCTTGTTCTTGTATTCAATATCATGTATCTTACAAAATAACAAGGGCCCCCTTTATATAAGAGGGGAATTCCAACATAGTACATGTGTAATTATTACAAAGAAATACAGCTGATACATCTATTTAATGTCACGGTACAGACTTGTACTATTCTTGCAGACTTGGTCAACTCTAGCCACATGCCTTTTGGGAATTTTCCGCCTTCTCATGACGGTCTCCGATTTATACCGCTCCAAGGTCGAGTGTGGGGGATCCTCGATATGCTTCCTCGGTGTCGAACCTCGAACTTTGCCTCGAGCCCTCTAAAGACGGGCTACGGAATGTTATATTGATCATAAAATTGAACTCTCCGATTTTAGCCGTATTCAATACTTACTGGATACATGTTGTTTATGTATACTTCTACACTAACCGTGCAATATCTGATGCAGGTGCATCTGGAATTCATTCAGGCGCGCACCCCTGATACAATGAGGCATAGTGGTGAGATGCTCTTTGAGTCCGTTCTGCAGCACCCGCAGTCTCTCTTTTGTATTCACTTTGTGTCTATCATATTTCCAACAGTAGCATAGGTGTTTTGTATATTCTACTAGTTGCTCATACACATGAGGCACCAAATTTTGAGAATATGCTATTAGACACTTTATGGCTTTGAGTTTTTATCTCACCGTATTTGCTCTTTTATTGATTTACGCTTTATTTTATCAAAATTTTCACTTCTCATTTACCTAATAAATAAAAACCACTTACTTTGAAATTTATTAAAAGAATAAATAAATGGCCTGTTCATTGCGGCTTGCCTAACGGCGACGTTGGGCGCATCACGGCTTACAGGAGAAATTGGGTCGTGACAATATTCTTAAATAACTGAATTTTAAGAGTGTTATTTATATATATGGATATAGATATATACTATTATATTAGGAAGAAATTACTCCCCAATTTGAGTTGACAGTTTTTTTTAAAAAAATATTTAAAACTCCAACTTGAAATTACTCTCCAATTTGAATTGTCAGTTTTTAATTTTTTAATTTTTAATTTTTAGTTAAAATAATTTTAAAACTCGAGCTTTGTTGGAGCTTTGTCCTACTTGTCATCTTATGGTTATTCCAATTGGCATCATATGAATGTTTTGCTTCCATATATATATATATATTTATATATATGGATATAGATATTAACTATTATATAAAGAAGAAAATACTCCCAAATTTAAATTGACATTTTTTTTATTTTTAAAAACCCCAACCTAAAACTAATTCACAATTTTAATGGGTAGTTTTTTTATTTTTTAATTTATTTTATTTTAAAATAATTTTTAAAATTTCAACTTTGTTGGAGCTTTGTCCAAAAAATCTACACTTGTCATCTTATGGCTATGCCACTTGGCATAATATAATTATTTTACTTCTCTTTTTATATATAAAATAGATATATATGGGCTAACATATTAAGAAGAAACTATACCCAATTTGAATTGATAGTTTTTTTATTTTTTCTTATTTTCATTTTTTTATTTTAAAATAATTTTAAATCTTCAACTTGAAACTGCTCCCCAATTTGAATGGGCATTATTTTTTATTTTCTTTTTTTATTGTAAAATAATTTTTAAACTCCGACTTTTTTAGAGCTTTGTCCTAAAAATTTACATTTGTCATCTTATTGTTATGCCACTTGGCTTAATATGATGGCTTTGCCTCTTTATATATATACATATCCGCTCATCAATTTCCTTCTATTTTGACTAGAAATATTAAGCCATTGTATTCGCCGAACCCGTATTTCGCGAGATACACACACACACATATATAGATATATAGGGCGAGATACGGGTTCGGCGAATACAATAACTTTTGCTCAAACAGTGTATTTGGTGTTTAAAATTTATCAAATATGTATAAATATTAAATTTAGAATCCAAAATCGTCGTTCTAAAATCCAAAACCCATAAGGTTGAAATTCTGACTCGGCCCCCCTCTCTCTCTCTCTCTCTCTTTTTATATATATATATATATATATATATATATATATATATATATATATATATATATATATATATTTATATATATATATATATATATAAATTAAATTTGTCTAAATCTATTTAGATTATGTCTTAAAAGTGTCAAATGGCATTTTCTCAATACGCTATTTAGCTTAAACTCATATTCCACTATTCTCCTTTTAATATAACTTGTTTTAGTGTAAGTATGTTGCACGTGTTTTTATGTCTATTAATAAAAAGTGTATAAATTTAGAATAAGAGCGAATTGTGTGTAATAACAATTGACATCTAGATAAGTGTTTTATATATATATATAAAGAGAGAGAGAGAGAGAGTAAGAAAATGGGGTATTTTGTTTTTAGCCGCGCCAGAAAGTATTTATATTTGGTAGCCGAAAAAGTGTATAAAATTTGTATAATATATATATATATATATATATATATATATATATATATATATATATATATA
>ML332499.1:0-78993 GCA_005239505.1 Nicotiana paniculata | reverse complement strand
GATTTCCACAATCCCAATGGACATTATCATATTATGTGCATTACTTGGAGAAAATGTGCCAACGTGTTGATCATTATTGCGAAAGCAGTCAAATTTGGAGGGGGAAAGGGCTAACTTTTGTTTGTTAGCAGAAAATGAAGCATGAAATCCCCAGATTGGGTATGGTCCAAAACATCCCACTCTTTCCACTCGACGGGTGGAAAGACCTTGCACTTTGGAAAAATAATCATAGGGAAGAGTACGTGGTGACCTGCCATCCCATCTAAGAATTCGACCAAATAGAGAATTGATGAGGCCACTACCATGTTCTGGGATGAGAAGAGACCTCTTTTCCAAATTGGCAATATAGAAATGACTCCTCTCCCATAAGAAATAGGAGGCTTTGCCCAATTTTCATGGGATAGTACGCGATTACTGGTACCAAAGAATCACACTCCCCGCGTTTTTTTGAAAATGATGGGTTTTAAGAAGAATGACGAGTTGATCTGTCTAAAGAAGTCATACATCCCTTTTGAATTAGTTTACGAGCGTTATGGGAATATCAAGTCGTACTGTCTTCATTGTGATGAACTCGCCATTACTCTTGGGTTGGACGCACCGACGTGTTTATGTGTTCGTCTTCTACTTCTTGGGGTTGTTGATAGTTCCAATGAAATGAGGAAGGATTCATACTCACTTAGTCATGGTCTCCAGGACGTTGATGTAGGGCATCAAGGGACAACTTATACCATCATCCCTATGATCTTAGCTAAGATGCATCGTGCTTTAGATCAGTACAAGCAGGGATTGGACACTTTGAGGGTTGAAATATGTTACTACAAGTCTGGCTGTTGGAACACTTTCAGAGAGGAGAGTATCAGCAAGAGCTTCCACGAAGGCGGCTGAATGACTACATAGCTGACCATCAGCCAAAGAAAATGACATTTATCCCAGGCAGGTTTGCACAACCTGGAGATGTTGTAAGTGGGGTGTAGTTCTTCAGCAATCTGACGGACGGGCATGTACATTGGATGTTTGAATGGTTAGCAGTGAGTTCATCATGGGGTCAAGAGGGACTACTCATCCGGTACTAATCGGTTTGCGAGGCATCTATCCTTATGCTCCCATAAAGGTAAGGAGGCAAGTAGGGAGAAAACAGGCCATACCTCGGGTTTCCAACATGGTCCAGTACAAGGTAGATTTCCAAGGAGATGTCATTCCGTTTAAGTTCGAGGCACATCATATGTTGAACCAAAAGATCATTGTTGAAAGAGAAAGCATTGATCCAGACAGGTATCACGTATATCATATGTACTACTATCTATCATGGTTGGAGGACGACGTAGCAGGAGACATCAATCCAGGAGTCAATCTAAAGGATATGATCATAGATGAGATGGCTGAGGTACAGGCTAAGTATAAAAGGATTCATGAAAGGGTGTTCTAGTCTGAAGCTAAACATCTGGAACAACACAAAGTGAACATGGAGGCGATAAAGGAACGGAAGGAGATTTCCACTAATTCAACAGAAAGATTGGAAAACGTGGAACAATGATTGATGGAGCTCGAGGGGAAGATGAGAAAGAGACTCTCAGATTGCTAAGGAATGGATGGTGGAGAAGGATGACATCTAGCAAGAGTTTACTTACTATTGGATATGCGCGATCTTCGGAACCTGATTGATGGGGTCAAAAGAGCCAAGCATGGAAAGGGTCCTTCAGGGACAAACTAGGAAACAATGTTCTTTACTGCTTTCTAGATTAGCTTTAGATTTCGATTGTAATAAGTCTAAACTCCATAAGTAATTTTATTATTGTCGATTTAGTAAGATTTGACTCATTTTTCATATTAATGAAATGATGCAAATGTTGGCATCAATTTTCTCCAAGTCTACATGTCGCTTAGGCCTGCCTCGGGCACAATGAGGTCCCTAAATAAGGACGCAAATCACTGTATGACTTTCTGAAACATATTTTATTATTGCAAGCACTCTTTTATTTAACTTTACTAATTTGATTACCTTTAGCTTTTTTCTTTTCTTTGATTATTCCCATTCCCAAAGGCTGGTTCGTGCGTACTAGCATCATTACCATACCACGCCAGATCCATAGATCCTTCAACTCCTCCTCCACCAAGCGATCCCAAAGGCAAAGAAAAAGGGAAAATGGATTATTTGAGTTGTATCAGGAAAGACAATGCTACTATGGCGGAAAATGTTGAAACTTCATATGGCCGAAATACTTCGGCACATAATGAGTTGGTCTTATGTTTGGAGCAAAAAATCCATGAACCACAGGGCGAGCTTGAGTAGGTCCGAAATTTGGCAAATATATCCCTTACTCTCAATGTCCCCTACATTAACCAGCAAAACCCGACTGCCCATAAACAAACATCACCAAAAACACGTAACAACTAAACCCACCATAAAATCCTCCCGCACCACACCAGTATCCTGCACCTCCCCAAAACCTTAACCCCCCACAAGTACCGACCCCTTAACAAAACCACCATCACCCAACTCAATACTCACAAGCCACAACTTATCGCACTCCCCAGAATGCATCACAACCTACTCCCCATCCCCAAAACTCGACCAATGACCACCATTATACCCAAGTTCCAGAATCCATCAAAGCAATCTGATATATGTGGAAACCTTACCCCCACACCCCACAACAAACCCTATACATACCTGAAGCGACTGAGAAGGATCTGCTCATTATAAACATGGCGAAGGAACTCAATAAGCTCACTCGTATAGTTTAGAGTGTTGAAGGTAGGAAAGGCATTGAAGTTTAAACTATGAGGACCTATGTATTCAGCCGGATGTGGAATTGCCGGAAGGTTACAAAACTCCCAAGTTCGAAATGTTCGATGGAACTGGTGACCCGAAAGTACATATGAGAATGTATTGTGACAAGCTTGTAGGAGTAGACAAGAATGAACATATTCTCATTCAATTGTTCATGCGAAGCCTCACAGGAGACGCCTTGTCTTGGTTTATCAGTCAAAACCCAAACAAGTGGGTTAGTTGGGTGAGTATGGTGTTAGAATTTATGGATAGATTCAGGTTCAACACTGGAAAAGCGACAGACATTTTCTACATTAAAAACATCAAGAAGAAGCCGACAGAAACCTTCCGCAGGTATGCTACTCGTTGGAGATCAGAAGCCGCAAAAGTAAGGCCAGCAGTTGTAGAGGAACAAATGAACAAATTCTTTGTCAGAGGAGTGTCGCACGTTGAAAGACAAGATTCAGACGCTGATCGACACTAAGGTCATACAACCAAATAAAGTTGCACCAAATGTTCGTAAGAATACTCTCCCGGATCATAGAGGTGAAGGAGTGAATGTGATAGAGACTAACGAAGAATGGGATGAAGAGGGTGATAAGTGGGGATTTTGAGTACTTATTAGCACATTTTTGCTTTTGTTTTAGTCCAAAAATGTTTAATTATGTTCCCGAAAACTGATTAAATATGCTTAAATGCAGGAATGGTGGAAAATGAGCCCCAAAGATGAAATCCAAATCAAGAAGGAGTAATATGAGACAACACAAAAGCTCTAAAGTGCGGACCGTAGATTATCATCTGCGACCGTGGATTGTGAAGCAAATCCCATTAAAGGCAAGTGCTAATGTGCAGCCGCAGAACCTGGACAAGAGAAAAAGTCCTACATTTAGGATTCAACAGAAGTGCGCACTGCACAATTATTGTGCGGTTGTAGAAGATCAGTTACACGGTCGCAATCATACGTGTCCGATCCGCATAAGAGAACTGTGCGGCCGCTCTCAGAAATGTGTGGACCGCAGAAAGAAAGAAGTGTGGCCTCAGTTTAAAATTATGCGGCCGTAGGTTTCCATTCATGCTAGGTGAAGCAAAGTGCGGACCGCACATGGAATTGTGGGGCCGCAGAACCTCCGAAAGGGCAATTTTGTCCGAATTTCAACACTGTATAAGTAGAAGAGTTTAACTTATTTTGGTCAACTTTTGTATCTTTTGACATCAGCAGCCGTTTTCCTTTGATCCTTTTAGTAGTTTTTGCTATTTTGAGCTTTTTGAATATTGCTTTTATCATCTTAAATATTAATATGGGTTTAGTTATCACTTCTTCTTCTTTTCCTAGTGTGTAAACTTAATAGGTATTTGATTTTTTGTTTGTTTATGGTTGGGTGTTGATTATCTAGCCTTGTTCTTGCTTTTATTTTAAGAATTAATGGTTGCAAATATTATTCAAAGCCTATATGACTTGGTCTCTACTTGAGAAAGAGAGACTTAGTCTAGGAAAACTTGGCTAGCAAGAAATTGGTTCAATCGAGAGATTGCTAAGCCCAATTAAAGGGTTGAACCTAGAGATAGTAAAACCTGATTTGAGCTTATTATGAACTGCTTTGTTCAATACCCATTTGGACTTGAGAAATCCAAATTGGGAAAAATCATTCTTTGACCGAGAGTTATTGAGTGGGTACTTGAGTGTTGATAACTATACTACACCTTGACCAATAAAAAAAACTTTATGGCTTATAACCCATTAAACGAACACCTAGGTGAAGGTCATAGCCCTAGGCATTTTTATCAATTTAAACAACCAAAAATAATTTCCTAGTTTCTTTCTTTAAAACGCATTTGTAGTTTAACAAAGATTGTTAAACAAAACCCAATATTCTGGAAGTCCAAAGTAAGATATACAATTTCACGCACTAATATATATACTAGTAGCACCCATTCTCATAGCTCCCAGTAGAATTCGACCCCAACTTTGTTGGGTATTATTATTGTATCGACCGTTTTCATATCCTCATAGAGGAGTGAAATTGGACGAGATCAATACTTGGCATCGTTGCCGGGGAGCTAAAAGCTGGTGTTAGCTATATATTTAGGTGTGTTATTCGAATGTCTTCTTTTCCTTCCTTGTTACTAACGTGTGAATATTGTAGGTGCAATGATGGGAAACAATGAGACCGGAAACATAGCCGTGGGGGATGTGGCAAAGAATGAGATCGAAAACATAGTCGTGGGGGATTTGGATGTTGATGATGATGTGATGGATGATGTACCTCTTGAATCTCAAGCCAATAGTCGAGGTCGATCGCCTCACGAAAATGTTCTTTTTTCACCCCCACCTCCACCACGAGCAGCTCCACACCGGGTTGTTGTCGAATGAAGGGTATGAAATTACTATAGTCCCACCCCGTATTAGGGCGGGAAACTTTCAAATAACCAATGTGATGATCACTTTGCTCGAGCAACGAGGGTTCATCACCGGTGCACCGGGTCAAAATGCATATAAACATTTGAAAGGGTTCGTTGATACGTGTTGGGGAAGCAAACAAACAAATGTTTTCGAGGATGCTTTGATGCTAAGGATTTTTTCCTTCTATCTATGGGGGAAAGCTTTAGATTGGTTGGAACGTTTTCCAAATCAATCCATTTGTACTTCGGATGAACTTGCGGAGAAAATTATTTCAAAGTACTTCTCTCCCTAGCACATGTCTATTCTTCGGGATGAAATCTAGCATTCATGCAAGAGCCTAGTGAACCACTACACGAGATATGGGAAAGATATAGCACAATGGTGAAAGAGTTCCCCAACAATGATATGAAAAAGAAGATGATTCAACAAACTTTCTATCGGGGATCAATACCACCAGCCAATGTGTAGTGAATCAACTTCTGGTGGGAACTACATGACTACGCCTTATGCGTTGGCGTGTGATATTTTGGATGAGATGGCAGATACTTCATCGGCATGGCAATCTAGATCCAATGTTCCACAAGGTGATCGAAATGTGATTCTTCTTTATAAAGAGTTATACAACCATGGGCAAGCCATATCCGAGTTGACAACCATCATGAACCAATTGGAAAAGCCTAAACTTCAACAAGTGTAAAACTCGAGGCAAGTCAATGCTATGGAGGGAGTCAATATGACGGTAACCAAGAGAAGAACAAGAAGTCCACAAGTGCAAAAAAGAGTGAACAATTTCGTGCAAGATGATAGTGGGTATGATCAAGGAGATTTTTACAATGATCAATATGAAGAGGTCAAATATCGGAACAACTTTCAAGGGAAAAGAAACAACTACCAAGGCCCTAGTCAACAAAAATGGAGACCTTCGAATAATCAAGGAAATTAGAGTTATAGAAACCAAAGTACTTGGAATAGTGGAAATAATCAAGGCAATTAGAATTCTAGTAATCAAGGCAATTGGAGTGGAAGAAATAACCAAGGGAATTGGCAAAATAATAATAAGCAAGGCAATTGTGCATTCGATGGATCCAAAGTTAGAAGATCCCGGTGCTTTTACAATTCCTTGTACCATTGGAAGTGTCGAATTTGCAAAATCTCTATGTGACCTTGAGGCAAGTATCAACTCGATGCCCTATTTGGTTTTCAATAAATTGGAGAACCAAGACCCACATCTATGATATTACGAATGGTCGATCGTACAATGAAGAGACCGTTAGGGGTGATTGAGGATGTATTGGTTCGAGTTGACAAGTTCATTTTCTCGACGGGTTTGGTGGTTCTTGATTGTGAAGTTGACTACAAGGTGCCGATTTTTCTTGGTATCCCTTTCCTTGCTACGGGGAAGGCTCTTGTTGATGTGGAAGCCAGTGAGCTCACTTTCCGGGTGGGTGATGAAAATGTGTTGTTCCACTTGTGCAAATATATGAGATAACCGAATAGCAATGAGGTTTGTTCATTCGTGGACTTAGTGATCGATAAGATTATTTATGATTCTAGTGCCACGATTATTGTGGGTGGCATCTTGGAGGCCCTTTTGTTAAATTTTGATGATGATGAAATGGATGGCTTCATGGAATGTGTCAATTCTTTTCAAGGGATGGGGTCATACAATTATGCACCTCGAAAACTTTCTTGGATCTCGAGAATAGGAAAACTCCTCCTACAAAGCCTTCAATTAAAGATCCTCCTATCTTGGAGTTGAAGCCATTGCCTCCATATCTCAGGTATGAATTCCTTGGACCTTGCTCTACTTTACCAGTTACTCTTTCCTCTTGTTTGACTAACGTGCAGGTTGACTCTACATTGGCGGTGCTCCACAAGAGGAAGAAAGTATTGGGTTGACTTTGGCGGATATTCGGGGAATAAGCCCCGTATTTTGCATAAGATGACAAACCCTTCATTGAACATCAAAGGAGACTAAATGAAGCAATGCAAGAGGTGGTCAAAAAGGGGATCATGAAGTGGTTGTATGCGGGGGTTGTCTACCCCATTTCTGACAATTTGTGGGCTTTGTGTTCCGAAGAAAGGGGCATAATTGTGATCACTAATGATAAGAACGGGTTGATTCTAGCAAGAACAGTGACCAGATGGAGAATTTTCATGGACTATCATAAGCTAAACAAAGTCACAAGGAAAGAGCATTTCCACCATCCTTTCTTGACCAAATGCTTGATAGGTTGGCCGGCCAGGTGTTCTATTGCTTTTTGGATGGATATTCGGGCTAAAATCAAATCCTTATTGCTCTGGAAGATCAATAGAAAACAACTTTCACTTGTCCTTATGGCACTTTCGCTTTCAAGCGGATGCCATTTGGCTCATGCAATGCACTGACAACTTTCAACGGTGTATGATGGCGATCTTTACATAGAGGACTACCTTGAATTCTTCACGGATGACTTTTCGGTAGTCGGGGATTTCTTTGATGATTTCTTGGCAAATTTGTATAAGGTATTGGCAAGGTGTGAAGAAACGAACTTGGTGTTGAATTGGGAGAAATGCATTTTCATGGTTGAGGAGGATATTTTCCTTGGCCACAAGATTTCAAAGAAGGGGATAGAGGTCGATAAGAAAAAAATAGAGGTGATTTCTATACTTCCACTTCCAGGATCTTTGAAGGGCGCGTGACTTTTTTTGGGTCATACAAGGTTCTACCGGCGTTTCATAAAGGAATTTTCCAAAGTGGTGAACCACTTGTGCAACATTTTGGAGCAATATTCTAAATTTCACTTCAATGATGATTGCATGAGAGCATTTGAGTTGCTCCAGTTCAAGTTCAAAACTACTCCCGTTATCATTGCCCCGAATTGGAGCAATGCTAGTGATGTGGCGGTAGGAGCAGTTTTGGGGCAAAGTACCAACAAGATCTTTCATCCGGTCTACTATGCTAGTAAGAGAATGAATGATTCCTAAGTCAATTACACTGTAGCCAAAAAAAAGCTCCTTGCCATTGTGTTTTCTATTGATAAGTTTCGCCTGTACTTGATGGGTACAAAAGTGATTGTCCACATGGATCATGCGGCACTTCGTTACCTTATGAGCAAGAAAGATTCCAAAGCTCGGTTGATAATACGGGTTCTTTTTCTGCAAGAGTTTGATATATACATCCAAGACTGAAAAGGAAGTGAAAACCAAGGGGCAGACCACTTGTCTCGTTTGGAGGAGAGGAGGCCGCATGATGGCCTTGAAATCAATGTCTCCTTCCTTGATGAGAAACTCCTATCCATTTCAATGAAAGAGGTTCCATGGTTCGTGGATCTAGCAAATTTCCTTGTGAGTGGTATCATCCCAGATGAGTTCTCTTCAAACCAAAGGAAGAAGCTCAAAAGGGATTGTCAAGACTATTATTGGGATAAACCGTACCTTTTATGAATTTGTACAGATGGAGTGATTAGAAGATGTGTATTGCAGGAGGAACAAGTTGAAATTCTCGGGGCTTGTCATTCTTCGCCATATGGGGGTCATCATGGTGGAGTAAGAACGATAGCCAAAGTGCTAAGTTGCGGTTTCTATTGGCCCACTCTCTAAAAGGATGTAAAGAATCTAGTAAAGAGTTGTGATCAATGTCAAAGGGCCGGTGGAATATTAAAGAAAAATGATATGCCCATCAACACCATTTTGGATATTGATGTTTTTGATGTGTGGGGTATTGATTTCATGGGACCTTTTGTGAGTTCTAGTGGAAACACCTACATCTTGATCGCGGTTTATTATATGTCAAAATGGGTTGAGGTCATTTCTCTACCCAGCAATGAAGCAAGAAGTGTAGTGACATTTTTGAAGAAGAACATCTTCACAAGGTTTGGTAATGTGCGGGCTATCATAAGCGATGAGGGGGTCGCATATTTGCAAAAAATATTTTGACACCTTACTCACCAAGTATGGAGTCACTCATAAAGCCATGACTCCCTATCATCCACAAGCAAGAGGTCAAGTCGAAATCTCCAACTGGAAGATAAAGAGTATTTTGTCCAAAATAGTGAACGCTTACCGGGCACATTGGTCAAAGAAGCTTGATGATGAACTGTGGGCTTATCAGACTACTTTCCATACTCCTATTGGGACGTCACCAAAGCTGTTGGTGTTTGGAAGAACTTGTAATCTTCCGATGGAACTTGAGCAAGTCCATGTGGGCTTTGAAAAAGTTAAATCTTGATTGGGATGCAGCTGCTACCTTGCCGGTTGCACATTTGAATGAATTAGATGAATTTCGGTACCATGTATATACAAGTTCGTCCTTGTACAAAGAAAGAATGAAGTACCTTCATGACAAATACATCTGAAATAGGGAATTCAAGGTGGGTGATCTTGTTTTGTTGTTCAACTCACGATTGAAGATGTTTCCCTCAAAGCTTAAATCCAAATGAAGTGGTCCCTTTGAAATTATGAGTGTGACACCTTTTGGTGTATTGGACTTGAAGAACAAAAATGATGAAGTATTCCAAGTCAATGGTCACCGGGTAAAGCATTATTTGGGACAAGCTTATGATGGCCATGTGGTGGTAGTGATTCATTTGAAATGATGGTAATCTGTGTCGTGTCGCGACGTTAAATTAGGCGCTTCTTAAGAGGCAACCCATGTTTACTTTTCTTCTTTTTTAGATAGGTCTTATTTTGTGCTAACTGAATTTGAAGTATGTTGCAGGAATGTGTTTGCTTTACAAGAATCAGGCTTGGGGTTTGAGGATGTGGATCCTGTCCAATACCTGGAAAAATTTGCAATAGGAGATGCAGCTCGCCCGTGGCTAGCTGAGATTCTTGCAGCTCCAAGGCCGCCTCCATCCTAGATCACAACAGGGATTCCTATGGCAGACATGTGTATGTAGTAGACTAGATCCATTCCGAAATGAAACAAACCTTCGGATTCCGATGGCAGTGCTAGTCGCTTTTATCATGGTCGTATATCCCATGGGTGTCGTGATGTCAGCAAACATGTCTGCGGTTTCCAGGCAAGGTGACACCTCATACCAATATCCCAACACCATGATTGAGTACCTCACAACTGCAGGGGTGGAACCACGGGATTTTAACACTAAGGTGCGGGCGAAGAAGCCCTTCTCACGGTATTCTTTGAGGGATGGTGGAAACCCAAAGAAGAAGGGCCAGCCGTCTACTACTGCAGGCCAGTCTGATGAGCCTTCCAAGGTAGCTGCTAAGAAAGTCAACATGCCATCTACTTCAGCAGATCCTTATGATAGTGCAACAACCATACCTTCACCTCCCACTTCATGTCCTTCAGCATCAGTGCCTTCCACATCGGGTTTGAAGCTTGTACCCATGCCCACTCATCCACTATTTGCGCTGCGAGTCTCCCAACCTCAACAACTCGATGCAGACAANTGCCTTCCACATCGGATTTGAAGCTTGTACCCATGCCTACTCATCCACTATTTGCCCTGCGAGTCTCCCAACCTCAACAAATCGATGCAAACAGCCATAACAAAGCTGAGTGACATATCCAGTGTTGTTGCACCATCGTCATCCACCCCGGCACCCCAGATTCCTCCGACAGTTGAGGACACATTGAAGAAGCTCTTGGAAAACCAAACCACCATCATGAACACCTTGGTAGCACATGGATCAGTGATTTAGGAGCTGGGGAAGCAGGTAATGAAAATGAGGAAATACAGGCGTCCAAGAAATAGGTTGACAAGTTGAAGAGAGAGGTGACCAAGATAGAAGCAGTTGGTGATCTTTCATTCGATTTGCTCATAGGGTGAGAGCTACCAACACCAACAGAACCATCTGTTCTAGTGGCACCAGCAGGCCAGTCTGAGGAGCCAGACCTGGCTAGCGACATTGCCGAGACACTGCAGCAGATGTTCACCAACCCAAGTACTCGCAGAGACAACATGAGATCCAATTAGAGGGGACTAAGGGTGGTGATGCTGCTATGGACACAGGGATGTCGAGGGCCACATAGGGAGTCCTTTTTCACTCTTACTCTTCTTTATTCTTATGTTGTTAAGCATTGGGGACAATTCTTATTCTTATTCGATGGGGTGGAGTTTATTTGATATTTGGATGACTTTTTAGACATTTTGTTTGTAATAACTAACAATATTTTCTTATTTTTTCTTTATTTTTTATGTATATATTATCTCTTTTACTATCTCATTGTGTATATTTGTTATGTTGTAGCTTGATTTTTTTTTTGTTTATTCTATTTTGTTGTTATTCTATGTTTAATCTAGTAGCTTTTTTCAATTTTGTAACTTCTTTTTTATGTTTTTAGTGACCAATAAGCCTTTGGTATTCTTAAGGCCACGGTTCTTTCAAAATGTACCTTTTGTATGAACCGGGTGACTCTTCCCAAAGATGGATGGCGTGACAACCTTCTTAAGAGATTGAGTCCGTTTTCAGTGTTTAGGTAAGAATACTAGTAGTAATGAAGTAAAAGACCTAATTAACTCAAGCTCAAAGAGTCAAACATGCTTCACTTGGTACCAACACACTTAACTACATGCCTATGGTTAAAAACAAGTTTTTTGGAAAGAAATAGCTCTAATTAGTGACCTGGTGACTCTTGTGTTGACTTAGGCAATCATCGAGTGATTTAGTCGAGCCGTAGTGATTTTCAATCTTGAATATGGTCGTTGTGGGCCCTCAAATCTATCTTTTTTTTAAAAATCCAGCTACGTGAGAGGTGAGATGTTTTTGTTGCAAGTCCAAGTACTCGTGCAAATGGTCTAGAACTTGGTCCGAACAGGTTTCTAGGAAAATTTTAAGTTTTTCTTGGCTAGATAAGTAATTGTAGGCTCTCCATGGACCACCAATATTGTTATCTCTATTCAACCCATTTGAGCCTAAAACCTTTTTCATTTGATCAGTTGTTACAAGCCTTTACCAGTTCTGTCGTGACCTTCTCTTGGCACCCGAGCTTTCCTTAACACTCTTGTGAAACAAATGGCTAAAAATTTAAGTTTGGGGGAGAGACGAGGAGTTTGAAAAAAGTATCAAAGCACAAAAAGAGAAAAGAAGTGAAGAGAAGGAAAGGCAAGAAAAAGAAAGAGAACAAAAAGATAAATGCAAAAATAAAGTGTACGTAAAAGAGTTGAAGGGATATCAAAGTATGGAGAAAGAAAAAAAGGAGAAAATGAACGTCATGACGAAGAAAGAGTGATGCTAAGTCTCTCTAATCCCCTTATGGAAAAGAAAATGCCTGAAAAAATTGGCAAAGCATGAGCCGATAAGAGAAAATGGAGTGCTTAAGGAAAGATGAACATGTTCTATCATAGCATATCCAACCTTAGTCCAAAACCCTTCATTGCATTCCGAAAAAGCTCTACGTGATTTAAAGCAGAGTGAGCTTACATTAGTGGTGATTTACATGAGGGGAAAGCCTATGGTACTTAAAGCCGTACTTGTGACATTCTTTTGAGAGAGATGAGCGAACCTTTCACAATTCTCTGAATTGAGTGATATATTATTAAGTGAGATATGCAAACGGAGAGTATAGAGGAGGAGTTTGGGATCCACAATGACCTACATGAAATAGCCAGCTTCCTTGATGAATTAAGTCAACTCTTGATGCTCGAGTGTCAACATTAGAACTATTTGTGCTTAAAGGTTCAATCCATTGCCTTGTTAATAATTCATAATTGTTGTGGGTAATTATTGGTCCCAATTGATGCGTGATTGATGCAATTTTTATTAGATGGAAACGCTCTTAACTTGTGGAAGTGGGAATTATCTTATTTTCTTGAGGACAAGCAAAAGCTTAAGTTTGGGGGAATTGATAAGTTGGGATTTTGACTACTTATTAACACCTTTTTGCTTTCGTTTTAGTCCATAAAGCGTTTAATTATGTTCCCAAAAACTGATGAAATATGCTTAATTGCAGGAATGGTGGAAAATGAGCCCCAAAGACTAAATACAAATCAAGAAGGAGTAATCTGAACTAAGGACAAAAATAGGCACAAAAGCTCTAAAGTGCGGACCGCATATTGTGAAGCAAATCCCATCAGAGGCAAATGCAAATGTTCGGCCGCAGAACCTGGGCAAAAGAAAAAGTTCAGAGAACCTGCATTCAAGATTCAACAGCAGTGCTGACTGCACAATTATTGTGCGGCCGCAGAAGATCAGTTACGCGGTCGCAGTCATACTTGTGCGGTCCGCAGAAGAGAATTGTGCGGCCGCACTCAAAAATATACAAACCGCAAAAAGAAAGAAGTGCGATCGCAGTTCAAAATTATGCGGCCTCCAATTTCCGTTCCTGCCAGGCTGAAGTGAAGTGCGAACCGCACATGGAATTATGTGGCCGTAGAACCTCCAAAAGGGCAATTTTGTCCGAAAATTTCAACACTTTATAAATAGAAGAGTTTCACTTTTTTAGGTTAACTTTTGTATCTTTTGACATCAGCAACCGTTTTACTTTGCTCCTTTTAGTAGTTTTTGCTATTTTGAGCTTTTTGAATATTGCTTTTATCATCTTAATTATTAATATGGGTTTAGTTATCACTTCTTTTTCTTTTTCTTCTAATTTAAGCATGAGTAGCTATATTCTCAATAGGGTGGTGACCCAATTCTAGTGTGTAAACTTAATGGGTGTTTGATTTATTGTTTTTTTATGGTTGGGTGTTGATTATCTAACCTTGTTCTTGCTTTTATTTGAAGAAATAATGGTTGCAAACATTATTTCAGACCTATTTGACTTGGTCTCTACTTGAGAAAGAGATACTTAGTTTAGGAAAACTTAGCCAGCAAGAAATTGGGTCAATCGAGAGATTGATAAGCCCAATTTAAGGGTTTAACATAGAGATAGTAAAACCCCACTTGAGCTTGTTATCAACTGATTTGTTCAATACCCATTTGGACTTGAGAAAGCCAAATTAGGCAAAATCGCTCTATGACCTAGAGGTATTGAGTTGGTACTTGAGTGTTGATAGCTATAATACACCCCGATCAATAAAAAAAAGATTTAAGGCTTACAACCCATTAAGCGAAAACCTAGGCGAAGGTCATAGACCTAGGCCTTTTTATCAATTGAAACAACCAAAACCAATTTCCTAGTTTCTTTCTTTAAAACGTAATTGTAGTTTAACTAAGATTTATAAACAAAATCCAGTATTCTGAAAGTCCAAAGTAAGATATACAATTTTACGCACTAATATATATACAACTAGCACCCATTCTCGCCCCTAACTCTGTTGAGTATTATTATTGCATCGACCATTTTCATATCCTTAAATAGAGGAGTGAAATTGGATGAGATCAATTTTTGGCGCCGTTGCCGGGAGCTAAAAGTTTGTGTTAGCTATATATTTAAGTGTGTTTTTGGAATATCTTCTTTTCATTCTTTGTTACTAACGTATGAATATTGTAGGTGCAAATATGGCAAAGAATAAGATCGGAAACATAGGGGATCTGGACATTGATGATGATGTAATGGATGAGATCCCCCTTGAGCCTCAAGGCAATAGACGAGGTCGGCCCCTCACGACAATGTTCCCATTCCACCCCCACCTCCACCACGAGCAGCTCCATACCGCGTGTTGCCGAATGAAGGGTATGAAAGTACTATAGCCCCACCCTATATTAGGGCGGGCTACTTTCAAATAACTAACATGATGCTCACTTTGCTCCAGAAATGAGGGTTCTTCACCGTGCACCAGGTCAAAATGCATATAAACATTTGAAGGGGTTTGTTGATACGTGTTGGGGAAGCAAACAAACAAATGTCTTTGAGGATGCTTTAAGGCTAAGGCTTTCATGCTTTGGGGTCGAGGTAAGTAAACCCTTCACCGTAATAGTAGCTCCCCACCCTATCTTACAAGTCTGATGTCGTCCCATGGGACTATGTTGCAGAGGAAAGAAGAAAGGGAAAAGCAAAAAATGGAGGAAACAGGTGCGGCGCAAGGTATGACTAGAACTGGAAGAGTTTACACACCTTAGAATCTGGGAGGAAAAAGCAAGGAAGTTGCACCTAAGCCGCCTGTTGTCGAGACCGGCACCGATGATCTTTGGAGAAAGATACAATAAAGGAGTATTCTGCTGTTGACCACCTGAACAAAGCTCCTGCTCAGATATCCATCTTGTCACTGCTGCAAAACTCAAACGCGCACAAAAATGCTTTGATGAAGGTGTTGAGTGAAGCTTATGTACCCACCAACATCACTAGTGGGGAGATGGCTAACATGGTCGGACAGGTATTGGAGAGCCATAAAATCACTTTCCATGAAGATGAATTACAACCAGAAGGACTGAGTTCCAACAGGGCGTTGCACATCATAGTAAAATTTGAAGATAAGTTCATCGCCAAGGTATTGATAGATGGAGGTTCAAGTGTCAACATATTTCCA
Source organism: Nicotiana paniculata (assembly GCA_005239505.1). Classification (NCBI taxonomy): domain Eukaryota; kingdom Viridiplantae; phylum Streptophyta; class Magnoliopsida; order Solanales; family Solanaceae; genus Nicotiana; species Nicotiana paniculata. The sequence goes on along the minus strand of ML332499.1, from coordinate 63,467 downwards.
TTGACCACTCTAAAGAGACTAGGTAAAGGCCTGCATGAGATACAGATGGGAAGCATGAATGTGAAGGAGTTTGATGGATCTTAGAGAGCCACCATTGGAGAAATCAACCTCAGTCTACAGATGGGTCCGACTTGGTTTGATGTCGATTTCAAAGTGCTAGATATATCTGATACTTACAACCTATTGTTAGGATGACCATGGATACATGTGACCGGCTCGGTGGCTTCAACTCTGCATCAGGTTCTGGAGTTTGAGTGGAATCATCAGGAGGTGATCATCCATGTAGATGGAAGTAACCCCATCTACACCAATCAGACCGTTCCGGTCATCGAAAATAGAAAGAAGCTGGGTGGAGGAACATAACATCACATTAAATGAGTCAACGCAATTAAAAATGACAAATGATGGAGAAACAAGATAGAAAGCATGCTGCTATGGATGGGGTATGAACCTGGCAAGGCTCTCAGCAAAAATCTTCAAGAGATGACCAAACCCCTACAACCACAGTACCATGGTATGACTTTTTGAATCGGATACGAATACACATGGCAAAAATACCAAGATCGATCACCACCATGGTGTGCTCCTTATTATCCACTGCAACAATTGGTACCACCTCTGCACCAAACATTCTATCAAGTTGACATGATGTGGGGATCTAAGGAAGATGAGGTTTTAGCTGGCATGAGGAAGTTGTTTCTAGATGAAGAAGACATGGACTGCAGTGCGATAGTTGAGGAGGAGGAGGAGAAGACCTTACCACTCAGACCATGGAGGAAGGAGCTGTTCTCAAGAACTGGACGGCTGCACCATCCTGGGCCCGTCGAGTTCCTGGGTATCCTGGAAAATTAGCATGAATTATTTTAAAAATAGTTTTGAGAATTTGAGACATTTTTCAGTATTTAGTTTTGAAATAATTGCTCGATGCATCGAGCCTCACTTGTTGACTTTTTAAAATTTTATTAATGCATTACTGCTTTTCGTATTTATTATTATCTTTTACATTTTTCTTTTCAGCACAATTATGACTTATCCCGATGAACCTACGACTATGACATGTAATGAGACAATGCAACATAAGCACACCGATTCAGAGGATCTGGAAGGTTATATAATACCTGAAGAAATCTTCAGGGAAGTAGAAGACTTTGAAAACAAACCAAAGTCTAATTTGGAGGAAACTGAGGCCGTTAACTTTGGGGATTCCGAAACGGTCAAGGAAACACGTATAAGCATTGACCTATCAGCGACAGAAAAGGAAGAATATATCAGATTTCTAAAAGAATATGAAGACATATTTGCATGGTCCTACGACAATATGAATTGTTTAAGCATATCCATAGTAGCACACAAGCTACCCACCAATCCCATGTGTCCATCTGTAAAGCAGAAGCTTAGAAAGTTCAAACCGGATATGAGTGTGAAGATAAAAGAAAAGGTCACCAAGCAAATCAAATTCAAGGTTCTCCGATTGATCGAATACCCGACATGATTGGCCAACATTGTTCCAGTTCCGAAGAAAGAAGGGAAAGTTAGAGTACGCGACGATTCTGAGATATAAATAGAGCAAGTCCAAAAGATGCCCAACATAAGCATATTAATTGACAATTGTGCCAAGCATGAGTCCCAATCCTTTGTGTATTGCTTGGCTGGATATCATCATATCTAGATGGATGAAGAGGTTGCCGAAAAGACAGCCTTCATTTCACCATAGGGGATATACTGTTACAGAATAATGTCATTTGGTTTGAAGAATTCTGGAGCCACCTACATGAGATCCATGACAACTATCTTCCACGACATGGTACATAGGGAAATAGAGGTGTACATGGATGACGTTATCATCAAATCTAAAAGGAGTTTGTATCACATAGAAGATCTAAAGAAATTCATCGACCAGCTTCGAAAATACAGTTTAAAGTTGAATCCTTCAAAATACGCCTTCGGAGTCCCTGCTGGAAAACTGTTAGGATTCATCGTCAGTCACCGAGGGATAGAGTTAGACCCATCAAAAATCAAAGCTATATAGGACTTTCCACCTCCGAAGAATAAGAAAGATGTGATGAGTTTTTAAACGAGCATCAATTACATCAGCCGCTTCATAGCACAATCAACCATGATATGTAAGCCAATCTTCAGAATGCTGAGGAAAGATGATGCAACAAGCTGGACTAGAGAATGCCAGAAAGCCTTCGATAAAATCAAGGAGTACTTATCTAAATTATCTGTAATGGTCCCACTAGAACCAGGAAGACCTTTGTTGCTTTATTTGTCCGTGTTAGATGGGGATTTTGGTTGTGTTCTTGGACAACATGATGAAACTGGAAGAGGAGTAGGTGATATATTATCTAAGAAAGAAGTTCACACCTTATGAAGCGCGGTACTCCTTGTTGGAACACACCTACTGTGCTTTAACATGGAAAGCTCAGATGTTGAGGCATTATTTCTATGCATACACTACATATCTCATATCAAGGATGGATCCGCTAAAGTATATCTTTCAGAAACCCATGGGTACGGGTAAGTTAGCGAAATGGAAAATATTGCCGAGTGAGTTTGTCATCGTCTATGTAACTCATAAGGCAGTTAAAGAGCAAGCATTGACAGACCATTTGGCATAAAATACCATAGATGGGGAATAGGAACCATTGAAAATGTATTTTCCGACGAGGAGGTGTCATTCATAGGAGAAGATATCACCGAGGAGTATGATGGTCGGATGATGTTCTTTGATGGAGAAGCAAACTTCAAAGGAGTAGGTGTCGGAGCTGTCTTAGTATCAGAAACTGGTCAACCCTATCCGATATCCGCAAAAATAAGGCTTCCATGCACCAACAATATGGCAGAATACGGGGCTTGCATCATGGGACTCAGATTGGCCGTTGACATGAACGTTCAGGAGCTACTGGTAATTGGATATATCGATATTTTTGTTCATCGGTTTCTAGGGGAATGGGCTACGAAGAACACCAAAATATTTCCATATTTGCACTGTGTACAAGAGTTGATCAAGAGGTTCACAAACATAGAATTCAAACATGTTCCGAGGATTCAGAATGAGTTTGCAGATGCGTTAGCCCACTTTGTCTTCCATGATACGACACCCAAATAAGAATTTCATCGATCCTATCCTAATAGGAATTCATAAGCGGCCAGCTTATTATGCTCATGTCGAAGAAGATATTGACAAAAATTCGTGGTTCCACGACATCAAGGAATACTTGGCAAACAGAGAATATCCAGAGCACGCTACCCATACTTAGCAGCGCACGCTTAGAAGATAAGCTAACCATTTCTTTCAAAGTGGAGGAATTCTGATATAAGGACTCCTGACCTAGGATTACTAATGTGTGTCAATGCCAAGGAGGCATCTAGATTGCTCGAGGAAGTACATGCCGGAACCTGCAAACCCCATATGAATGGTTTCGTTTTGGCCAAGAAAATACTAAGAGTAGGTTATTTCTGGATGACTATGGAAAAAAACTACATCAAGTATGTTCAGAAGTGTCACCAATGCTAGATACATGCTGACATGATACGAGTACCACCCAATGAACTCAGTGCAACAAGTCCACACTGGCCTTTTTCCGCTTGGGGTACGATAACATCGGGCCAATCGAACTCGCTGCTTCAAACGAGAATAGGTTTATTTTGGTGGCCATAAACTACTTCACAAAATGGGTTGAAGTTGCATCTTATAAAGCTGTAACTAAGAAGGTTGTAGTGGATTTTTTTTGGGGTTGCATTGTTTGTCGATTTGGAGTACCAGAGTCAATCATTACTGACAATGCCGCCAATCTCAACAGTGATTTGATGAAATCCATGTGTGAAACATTCAATATCAAGCATAGGAACTTCACATCATACAGACCGCAAATGAACAGAGTCGTTGAAGCCACCAACAAGAACATCAAGAAGATCTCGAGGAAAATAGTGGACAATTACAAACAATCATGAGAAACTGCCATTTGCTTTACTTGGGTACTAGTTCGCACATCAACTGGGGCGACTCCCTACCTACTGATTTATGGTACTGAAGTCGTTATTCCCGCTGAAGTGGAAATTCCTTCTTTACTAATCATACAAGAAGCTGAGCTCGATGCGGAATGGGTACGAAGCCGGTATAAACAACTATCTTTCATTACTGGAAAAATAATGAATGTGGTATGTCACGGTCAACTCTACTAGAACAGAATGGCAAATGCTTTCAACAAAAAGGTCAGGTCAAGGCAATTCGCACCGGGGCAATTGGTGCTAAAGCGAATCTTGCCGCATCAGGATGAAGCCAAGGGGAAATTCTCACCCAACTGGTAGGGCCCTTACCTGGTTCAACAGATATTGACAGGACTTGCACTTATACTTGCATAAATGGATAGGGAGATTTGGCTGAACCTATCAGTTTAGACGCAATCAAGAGATACTATGTTTAAGATTGTTTGCATTTTCTATTTGATGTAACTCAATTAATCTTGACCTGATTCCCGTTTAAGAGGGGATACATAGGCAGCCCTCTGGGTTCGGTCACATCATAATAAAATCTTCATTTCCCCAATGGTCAGAAATTGGGGCAAGATCTCTAGTTCACCTGATTTCATCACGTTTGAAATAGCCAAGGAATGTGCAGCCAGAAGTATGCATTTAATCTGGGGTATCCTCCTCAAAATTCTAAGGCAGGGAGGTTGAAATGTCTCAAAATGCGTCACAGTCACCAGTTCATCTGAATTATTTGGTCTCATTCATTATTCACATATTTCAAACAACTACATTTCTGAAAAAATAGTTTGTCAATACATGCATGTTTTTCGAAAATTTGTTCCTATGACATCCAAACGTTACCCAGGGGTAACTCAAGCAGGGTCTCAAGGCGAAAGGCAAAGCAAGGAAGTCGAGAGCACGAACCAACTGTCCCCTGCAAAACTCACAATTTTTCTTTGAATACAGGCACAATGAACATAATATGAATATTCGTAAATACGTACACACAACAAAATCACTATATTCATAACGACAAAGTTTCTAAATGCAAACATATCAAGCTAAGAAATACTTTACTCTCTCGCAACCATTCATTGCATTCCTTGCATGAGGCAGTGCATTGCCTCATCATCGCACAAGGCTAAACACTGACTTCTTTCCATGAGACTAAACATTGTCTTTATTCTTTTCATAAAGCTAAAAATTGCTTTTTCTTTGCATGAGATTAAGCATTATCTCCATTCCTTGCATAAGGCTAAGCAGTGCCTCCATTATCGCATAAGGCTAAACATTGCCTTTCTTTGCATGAGACTAAGCATTTCTCCAGTCCTTGCATAAGGCTAAGCACTACCTCCATTACTGTATAAGGCTAAACACTGCCTTTCTTTGCATGAGACTAAGCAGTGTCTCCATTCCTTGAATGAGGTTAAACATTTCTTCCATTATCACATGAGGCTAATAGATTCCTCCATTATTGTATAAGGCTAAGCACTGTCTTTTCTGCATGAGACTAAGAATCGTCTCTACTCTCTGCATAGTGCTAAGCACTGCCCTTACCTTGCATAAGGCTAAACACTGCCTTTATTTGCATGATATTAAGCATTGTTTCCATTCCTTTCATGAGGCTTCATTACCACACAAGGCTAAACATTGCCTCTATTTGCATGAGACTAAGCATTGTCTCCGCTACACTGCATAAGGCTAAGCGTTGCCTCCTTCTTCGCATAGGACTAAGCACTGCCTTCATATAATACTAAGTCGTGACTTGTCTCATCCTCACATATGTCTAAGAATCACCTATTTTCAATATCAAACAATTGATATCACCACAAACTTTCATTTCATGGGCTCAAACATCGCTATAATGACCCGGCCAGTCGTTCCGTGAGATTTACCCCGTTTCCGCCATTTATGCATTACCATATATTGCTTAACATGTGTATGTTTTGTTGGGTCATTTGGTTTGGTTTCGGAGTGGTCATGGTGTGAATGGAGGTATTTAGTCTCTTAAAGTAGCCTAATAGTTAAAAAAGTCAGCTGAGAGTTGACTTATTGGTGAACGACCTCAGAATGTGGATTTTATGGTTCGGATAGCTTCGTTAGGTGATTTGGGACTTAGGAGTGTGTTCGGAATGAAGTTTTGATGTCCGGTGTAGAATCAGGCTTGAATTGGCGAAAGTTAGTTTTTGGCGATTTCTGGACGGCATTGGAGAATAGGCTATCAGGGTCGGAATGGGATTTCGGATGTTGGAACAGGTCTGTAATGTCATTTTGGGTATGTGTGCAAACTTTCAGGTCAATCATATGTGTTTTGGTTGGTTTCGGCGTCGTTGGCGAAATTTGGAAGTTTCAAAGTTCGTAGGCTTGAATTTGATGTAATTTTGGTGTTTCGAAGGTTTGAATAAGTTTGAATAATACTATTTTGAATAATACTATAGGGTGTGTTGGTATGTTTTGTTGGGGCCCCACGGGATTTATTTTGGATGGTTGGCGGAGTTTTGAACTTGGGAAATTGCAGCAAATGGCGGGTGGTGTAAGTTTCTGGTGTTGGCCACACCTGCGGATGGGTAGCCGTAGGTGTGACGCCACAGGTGTGACGCCACAGGTGCGTAGGTGTGAAAGGAGTCTAGGAAAGAGGATTCCACAGGTGCGACGAGTTGGCCGCACCTGCAAAGCCGCAGGTGCGGAGAAGAGGTCGCAGGTGCGAGAATTGGTCTGTTAGTGGGATTTTGCAAGTGCGCACCTGGGACCGCAGGTGCGGGTCTGCAGGTGCGATGAAAGGTCCGTAGGTGTGGATTTGCTGTGCAGAACAGTATAAAAGAAAGCCTCCGTGAAATTTTATTCGTTTTACCATTGTTGCATGTGGTTGGACCTCATTTGAAGTCAATTTGAAGAGAGAATTCGTGGGTCTTCAGTGGAGGTAAGTTCCCGGGTTATTGAAGTCGTTTCTATGCTATTTTGTTCGGATTAGGCTTGTAAATTGAAGGATTAAAGTAGAAAAAGGTTGGGAAAATTCTTTTAGTGATTTGGGTAGGCAATTGTAGTCCGATTCTGGTGTTTTTGGTATGTGTAGAATCGTGGAAGGACGAGGTTTCTAGTTATGTAAATTTAATCGAATTCCGAGATGTGGGCCCGGGGCTCGGGTTTGTCCGAATTTTGAGATTTTATGATAAATTGATAGTTTTTGATTGGGCTGTGTTCGTTTAGTATATATTAATAATGTTAAACTGGTTTTGGTTAGGTTCGGAGCAATCGGGAGCCAATTTGAGGGACAAGAGCATAACAGACTAGTATTGTGGCCCGGTAGAGTTATGTAATTGTTATAAATCTTGTCCTGAGTGTATGAAACCCCAGACTTCATATTTCTCACTGATTTTAGAATGGCGCACATGTCGGATGACGAGTATGTGGCGAGCACTTATTTTTGGATTGGACTTGGTCCTCTCCGCGGCAACTATTGAGTTGCGTAATTTACACTAATTATATGTCAAATTGTGTTCTAAAGATTATTGCAATATTTGGGCTATAAGCCATGTTTGGGACCTTATGCCGACTTGTTTAGACCCCTCGGGGGATTTTTACTTCTATTTTCCTCACTGTTTATTGATGATTGCACTCAGTCACATTGTTCTTATTGTATTCGAAACTAAGCCCTATTTACACTACTTTGAGATTTAAAAATGATGTTTTGGGTCGAGTACCCCATTTTACTGATTCGCCCGAGGGGCTTTTGAGAGGTTCTGGCTGAGTGAGGCCGAGGGCCTGATTGTGAGGATATGATACGCCACGAGGTGGCTTGATATTAGCGCTTGGGCTGAAAGAGCCCCTCCAGAGTCTGTAAACACCCCTAGTGAGCGCATGTACCTACTGAGTGCTGAGTGCTGAGTGTCGAGTGCCTAGTGATGAGTGATTAGGAGGCATGAGTGACCGTGAGGTTGCCCGAGGGGCTGATACTGAGTGGTTGTGAGGTGCTGAGTGATGTTCTGCCCGAGGGGGGATTTATGATTCATGTTTTTGACTGAGGGGCTACTTATGATTTACTTCATTTTCATACTAAATCTTTCGGTTTGAAATTGTTGAAAATATACATCTTTCAAAGGATTTTTCTGAAGTTGGTTTTAAGGCATGATGATTTCATATATCTATGTATATACTGTTGGAAAGAAAGGTTGTGCATATTGTGAATCGATGATACTGATTTTTATGTGTTTTCTTGCCGCTTAGACTTGATTTATTTTCATTACTACTGAGTTGGCGTACTCACATTACTCCCTGCACCCCTGTGTGTAGATTCAGGTACAGATACCAAGCATTAGCTATCTATTCCCTGCGGAGCCCAAGTGCGGGATGTAGAGGTAGTTGTTCAGCATCCGCAACATCTCTGTTTTCCCTTCCTTGTTGTATCTAGATATTTATTCGGAGGTTTTGTATTATAATAGTATATACAATTTTGGTATATTTCTATTAGATGATGATGACATGTTGGCTCCAGGTTTTGGGGTTGGTTGCACTGTTTATTGGCCTAATATATTTAGTAAATTCTTTATATTTTATGAAATGCTTGAAATTGGTTAGGATTTTGAAAGAAATTGTAAATATGTGATTATTGGCTAGCCTAGTTCCACGATAGGCGCCATCACAGCCGGTTTAGTATTAGGGTCGTGACAGTTTGGTATCAGAGCCTAGGTTACATAGGACTCAATGGTCATAAGCAGGTTTAGTAGAGTCTTGCGGATCGGTACGGCGACGTCTGTATTTATATTCGAGAGGCTGTAGAACTCTTAGGAAACATTTATATCTTTCTTGAACTCTTTCATGCTAATCTATTGATTCTTGAAATATAAACTTACGTTGTTTCATTCTCTCACAGATGGCGAGGACACGTAATATTTTTCAGGGTGACAAGACACCAGCTAGACCAGCGAGAGGTCGAGGCCGCGGTCGAGGCCGTGGTAGAGGTAGGGGTCCAGCCCGTGCAGCAGCCGGGACAGTACCACAGGATTCCCCTATCGTTCAGGATCAGGTTCCCGCTGATGGTGTTCCATCATGACAGGCTCAGCCACCGGCAGTGCCTATTATTATTCCGGGTCTTCAGGAGACCCTGTCTCAGATATTGACGGTGTGCACCAGTTTGGCTCAGGCAGTCGCTATGTCTTCTACTGCCGCCATAGCTCAGGCCGGGGGAGGCAATCAGACTCCAGCTGCCCGGACACCTGAGCAAGTTGTACGGGGTATTCAAGCACCGGGAGCAATCCCAGCTCAGTCGCTTGCTCCGGTCCAGGATTATGTGGTTCCTGGTATGCCTGAGGAAGAACAACGCAGGTTGGAGAGGTTCAGCAGACTTCATCCTCCGAATTTAAGTGGTATAGAGGGCGAGGATGCCCAAGGGTTTCTAGATAAGTGCTAGAGGATACTACGTACGGCGGGTATTTTGGAGACCAGTGGGGTATCATTTGTTACATTTTAGTTTGCGGGTGCTGATTTTACTTGGTGGGAGTCATTCGAGAGGCGTAGACCGGTTGGTTCAGCACCTCTCACCTGGAAGCAGTTCTTCACGATCTTTTTGGAGAAGTATGTTCCTCAGTCCCACAGAGAGGAGCAGCGCAGGCAGTTTGAGCAGCTGCGCCAGGGAGAGTTGTCAGTTACTCAGTACGAGATGAGGTTTTCCGAGTTGGCTAGGAATACGTCTGAGATTGTCCCTACTGATAGGGAGAGGGTGAGGAGGTTTGTAGATGGTCTTACTTATCAGCTCCGACTATTTATGACTCGGGAGAGAGTATTAGGTACTTCATTCGAGCAGGTTGTGGAGATAGCTCGAGATATTGAGTCGGTTCGTCGCCAGGAGCGGGAGGAGAGGGAAGCCAAGATGCCTCGTGGATCAGGAAGTTCTAGTGGTGCTCCTTTCAGGAGGCAGTTTCAGCATGGTAGGGGCTGTTCATTCAGGCCTCCTCAGTCAGCCTGCGTAGCGTATAGTGGTGCATCTTTGGGGCATGGTCCCCCTGGTTCTCAGACAAGCTGTACTTCATTTGGTGCCTTCCCAGCTCGGAGTGCAGCTCGAGCACCACCAGTTCAGAGTTCTCCTATACATGAATCTTCCAGTGGTCGTTTTGGTGCTAGGGGTTTCTATCAGTCCCCGCCTCCAGCTCCAGGGAGTTGTTTTGAGTGTGGAGAGTTCGGGAACATGTGGAGGCAGTGTTCCCGTCGTCCTGGTGGTTCTTCTCAGCAAAAGGGCCAGCCCTCGACTTCAGCTCCATTTACTTCACCACCCGCCTAGGAAGCCAGGGGTTATAGTCAGCCAGCCGGAGGATGCCCTAGAGGGGAAGGTCGAGCAGGGGGAGGTTAGGCCCGCATGTATGCATTTCTAGCCAGGCAATATGGTATGACCTCAGATGCCGTGATCGCAAGTATTGTCTCAATCTGTTGCCGAGATGCGTTGGCTTTATTTGACCCTGGGCCTACATATTCCTATGTTTCTTCATATTTTGCCCATTTTCTGGATATGCCCCGTGAGTCTCTAGTCACCTCTGTTCATGGTCGACTTCGGTGGGAGATACTTTTGTTGTGGACCGTGTGTATCGGTCGTGCATGATATCTATTGGGGGTTTGGAGACCCGAGTGGACCTACTGTTACTCAGCATGGTCGATTTTGATGTGATATTGGGCATAGATTGGTTATCTCCGTGTCATGTTGTTCTTGATTGTCACGCTAATACCGTGACCATAGCTATGCCAGGATGTCCGAGGGTTGAGTGGAGAGGTTCTTCTTAGTATATGCCTAGCAGGGTCCGTGACTTTCCGGACGTGCTTCCTGCAGACCTGTAAGGCATGCCACCTGACAAGGACATTGATTTTGGTATTGACTTGGTGTCAGGCATCCAGCCTATTTCTATTCCACCTTATCGTATGGCAGCAGCGGAGCTAAAAGAATTGAAGGAGCAACTTTAGGAACTCCTCGATAAGGGGTTCATTCGGCCTAGTGTGTCACCTTGGGGTGCACCGGTGTTGTTCGTGACGAAGAAGGATGGGTCCATGCGTATGTGTATTGATTATCACCAGCTGAACAAAGTTACGGTGAAGAACCGGTATCCCTTGCCTCATATAGATGACTTGTTTGATCAGTTGCAGGGTGACAAGGTATTTTTCAAGATTGATTTGCATTCCGGTTATCATCAATTGAAGATTCGGGCGCCAAACATTCCGAAGACTGCTTTCAGGACTAGGTATGGTCATTATGAGTTCCTGGTTATGTCATTTGGGCTGACCAATGCCCAGCAACCTTTATGCACTTGATGCACAGTGTGTTTCGGCCTTATCTAGATTCTTTCATCATCGCGTTTATTGACGATATTTTAGTGTATTCCCTATCTCGGGAGGATCATGAGCAGCATTTGAGAGTTGTGCTTCAGACCTTGAGAAAGAAGAGATTGTATGTGAAATTTTTGAAGTGTGAATTTTTTCTTGATTTGGTAGCATTCCTGGGGCACGTGGTGTCAAGTGAGGGTATTAAGGTTGATCCAAGCGGTGCAGAGTTGGCCTAGACCGTCATCAGCTTTTGAGATCCGCAGTTTCCTTGGTTTGGCAGGGTACTACCGCCGTTTCGTATAGGGGTTTTCATCTATTACAACACCTATGACCAGACTGACCCAGAAGGGTGCTCAGTTCAGGTGGACTGAGGAGTGTGAGGAGAGCATCCAGAAGCTCAAGTCAGTTTTGACTACATCACCGATATTGATTTTGCATACGGGTTCAGGTTCTTATACTGTTTACTGTGATGCCTCAAGAGTTGGCCTTGGAGTGGTTCTGATGCAGGAAGGTAAGGTGATTGCTTACATGTCCAGGCAGTTGAAGGTGCACGAGAGGAATTATCCAGTGCAAGATTTTGAGCTACCAACCATTCTTCACGCCATGAAGATTTGGCGTCACTATTTGTATGGAGTGCATTGTGAGATTTTCACTAATCACCGTAGTTTGCAGCATCTGCTTAGGTAGAAGGATTTGAATTTGTGTCAGAGAAGGTGGTTGGAGCTTCTCAAGGATTATGACCTCACTATCTTATATCATCCGGGGAAGTACAATGTAGTGGCCGATGCCCTGAGTCATAGAGCAGAGAGTTTGGGGAGTCTAGCCTACCTTCCAGTAGCAGAGTGGCCATTAGCCCTTGATGTTTAGGCCTTAGTGGGTCACTTGGTGATATTGGATCTATCAGAGCCCCCTTAGGTATTGTCTTGTGTAGCCTCCGGGTCTTCTCTTTACGATCAGATTAGAGCACGCTAGTATGATGATCCACATTTCCTTTTTCTTCAGGATAGAATCCATTGCGGTGATGCCAGGGATGTGGTTATTGGTGATGATGGGGTCATGAGGATGCAAGGCAGGATTTGCGTGCCCAATGTAGATGGGCTTCGAGATTTGATTCTAGCTTAGGCCCATAGCTCGCGGTATTCCATCCATTCGGGTGCCACAAAGATGTATCAGGATTTGAGGCAGCATTATTGGTGGAGGTGGATGAAGAAATATATTGTTGAGTTTGTAGCTCGGTGTCTCAACAGTCAGCAGGTCAAGTATGAGCACCAAAGACCAGGTAGATTGCTTTAGAGATTTGATATTCCGGAGTGGAAGTGGGACCGGATCACCATGGACTTCATAGTTGGACTCCCATAGACTTCGAGGAGGTTTGATTCTATATGGGTTATTATGGATCGGCTGACCAAGTCCGCGCACTTCATTCTTATTGGTGCTACTAATTTTTCGGAGCGGTTAGCTGAGATTTATATCAGGGAGATTGTCCGATTGCATGGGGTTCCATTTTCTATCATTTCCGACAGAGGTACTCAGTTCACATCTCAGTTTCCGAGAACTGTACAGAGAGAGTTGGGTACTTAGGTCAAGTTGAGCACATCGTTTCATCCGCAGACCGACGGGCAGTCGGAGCATACCATTAAGATTTTGGAGGATATGTTGTGTGCTTGTGTGATTGACTTTGGTGGTTCTTGTGACTAGTTTCTGTCACTAGCGGAGTTTGCATATAATAACAGTTATCAGTCGAGTATCCAAATGGCTCCGTAGGAGGCTTTATATGGTAGGAGGTGCAGATCTCCGGTTGGTTGGTTTGATCCGGGCGAGGCTATGTTATTGGGCACATACTTGGTTCAGGATGCGTTGGGTAAGGATAAGTTGATTCAGGAGTGGCTTCGCACGGCGCACTCTAGGCAGAAGAGTTATGCGGACCGAAAGGTCCGAGATGTGTCTTTCATGGTTGGGGATAAGGTGTTGCTGAAGGTGTCGCCCATGAAGGGTCTTATGAGATTCGGGAAGAGGGGAAAGCTGAGTTCCAGGTTCATTGGGCCATTTGAGGTGCTTCAGAGGGTTGGGGAGGTGGCTTAAAGGCTTGTTATGCATCCTAGTTTATTGAGTATTCATCCGGTGTTCCATGTTTCGATGCTCCAGAGGTATGTTGGTGACCCGTCTCATGTTTTAGATTTTTGATTTCAGCACGGTTCAGCTCGAGGGTGATATGTCATATGAGGTAGAGCCAGTGGCTATTTTGGGTCGATAGGTCAAAAAGTTGAGGTCTAAGGATATAGTTTCAGTGAAGGTTCAGTGGAGAGGGTAGCCGGTGGAGGATACTAGCTGGGAGACCGAGCGGGAGATGCGGGACAGATATCCTCACTTACTCGAGACTCCAGGTATGTTTCTAGACCCGTTCAAGGACGAACGTTGTTTAAGAAGGGGAGGATGTAACGACCTGGCCGGTCGTTCCATGAGATTTACCCTGTTTCCCCCATTTCTGCTTTATCATATATTTCTTATCCTTTTTATGTTGTGTTGGGTCAGTTGGTTTGGGTTCGGAGTGGTCATGGTGAGAATGGAGGCATTTAGTCTCTTAAAGTAGCCTAATAGTTGGAAAAGTCAACTGAGTATTGACTTATTGGTGAACGACCTTGGAATGCTGATTTTATGTCTTGGAAAGCTTCGTTAGGTGATTTTGGGCTTAGGAGTGTGTTTGGAATGATATTTTGATGTCCGGTGTAGAATTAGGCTTCAATTGGCGAAAGTTAGTTTTTGACGATTTCCGATCGGCAGTGGAAAATAGGGTATCGAGGTCGGAATTGGATTCCGAAAGTTGGAACAGGTCTGCAATGTCATTTATGGTATGTGTGCAAAATCTTAGGTCAATCGGAGGTGTTTTGGTTGGTTTCGGTGTCGTTGGCGAAATTTTGATGTTTCAAAGTTCATAGGCTTGAATTTGATGTAATTTTGGTGTTTTCATGTTGTGTTTTTGTATTTCGAAGGCTCGACTAAGTTTAAATAGTGCTATGGTGTGTGTTGGTATGTTTGGTTGGGGCCCCCAGGGGCTCGGGATTGAATTCGGATGGTTGTTGGAGTTTTGAACTTTGGAAATTACAGCAAATGGCTGCCGGTGTAAGTTTTTGGTGTTGGCCGCACTTGCGGATGGGTAGCCACAGGTGCGAAGGACCATGTGCAGGTGCGAAAGGAGGCTAGGCAAGAGGAGTACATATGTTCGAAGAGTTGGCCGCACCTGTGAAGCCGCATGTGCGTAGAAGAGGTCGCAGGTGCGAGAATTGGCCCGTTAGTGGGATTTCGCAGGTGCGCACCTAGGACCGCAGGCGCGGGTCAGAAGGTGTAATGAAAGGTCCGCAGGTGCGTATTTGCTGTGCAGAACAGTATAAAAGAAAGCCTTCATGAAATGTTAGTCAGTTTACCATTGTTGCATGCAGTTGGAGCTCATTTGAAGGCAATTTGAAGAGAGAATTCGTGGGTTTTCAGTGGAAGTAAGTTCCCAGGTTATTAAAGTCATTTCTATGCTATTTTGTTTCCATTAGGCTCATAAATTGAAGGATTAAAGTAGAAAAAGGTTGGGAATAATGGGTGGAGGATTGGAAAATTCTTTTGGCGATTTGCATAGCCAATTGTGGCCCGATTGTGGTGTTTTTGGTTTGTGTAGAATCGTGGGAGGACAAGGTTTCTAGTGATGTAAATTTTATCGAATTTCGAGATGTGGGCCCGGGGCTCGGGTTTGGCCGAATTTCGAGAATTTTGTATAAATTGATAGTTTTCGATTGTGTTGTGTTCCTTTAGTATATATTAATGATGTTAAACTTGTTTTGGTTAGATTCAGAGCAATCGGGAGCCAATTTGAGGGGCAAGGGAATAGCGGACTAGTATTGTGGCACGGTAGAGGTAAGTAATGGTTATAAATCCCGTCCTGAGGGTATGAAACCCTGGACTTCATATTTCTCACTGATTTTAGAATGGCGCACATGTCAGATGACGAGTATATGGCGCGCACTGATTTTTGGATTGGACTTGGTCCTCTCCACGGAAACTATTGAGTTTCGTATTTTACTCTAATCATATGTCAAATTGTGTTCTAAAGATTATTGCAATATTTGGGCTATAATTCATGTTCGGGGCCTCGTGCCGACTTGTTTAGACCTCTTGGGGGCTTTTTACTGCTATTTTCCTCATTGTTTATTGATGATTTCACTCAGTCATAGTGCTCATTGTTTTCTAAACTCGGCCTGATTTACACTACTTTGAGATTAAAAATGATGTTTTGGGTCGAGTACCCCATTTTACTGATTCGCCCGAAGGGCTTTTGAGAGGTTCTGACTTAGTGAGGCCGAGGGCCTGATTGTGAGGATATTATATGCCATGAGGTGGGTTGATATTAGTGCATAGGCTGAAGGAGCGCAGGTACCTACTGTGTGAGCACCTAGTGAGCGCATGTACCTACTGAGTGCTGAGTGCTGAGTGCTGAGTGCCGAGTGATGAGTCATTGGGAGGCATGAGTGACCGTGAGGTTGCCCGAGGGGCTGATACTGAGTGGTTGTGAGGTGTTGAGTGATGTTCTGCCCGAGGGGCGATTTATGATTCATGTTTTTGCCTGAGGGGCTACTTGTGATTTACTTCATTTTCATACTAAATCTTTCGGTCTGAAATTGTTGAAAATATACATTTTTTATGAAGTTGGTTTTAAGGCCTGCTGATTTCATATATCTATATATATACTGTTGGAAATAAAGGCTATACATATTGTGAATCGATGATACTGATTTTTATGTGTTTTATTGCCTCTTAGACTTGATTTATTTTCATTACTACTGAGTTGGCGTACTCACATTACTTCCTGCACCCATGTGTGCAGATTCAGGTACAGATACCGAGCATTAGCTATCTATTCCGTGCGGAGCTGGACTGCGGGATATAGAGGTAGTTGTTCAGCATTCGCAACATCTCTTTTTTCCCTTCCTTGTTGTATCTAGCTATTTATTTGGAGGTTTTGTATTATAATAGTATACCTTTTTGGCATATTTCTCTTAGATGCGACATGTTGGCTCCGGATTTTGGGGATTGTTGTATTAGACGCCAATACCACGCAATTATACAAGTTAATTGTGAGGTACCCAATTTTTCGAGTGCTGTCTCAATACAAGAACCTGTTTCTTCTTGATGTACTTACTTCTACTGTTGCGGAATATTAAAAGCAGTAAAGTAAAAACACAGAGATTTTTACTTGAAAAACACCTGGCTCAAAAGGTGAAAAAACCACGACCTACTCCTCGGTAGGATTTTCTCAAACACTTCACTAAAACTCTGAGCCAAACGGACTTACAAAATAAACTCTTTTGTAATCATAGGACTAACTCTAATCCATTTGTAGTAACTAGCCCCCAGCTAATTTCTACAAGCTTCAAATTAACTCTAAATTGAACAATGCGTACCTATTACAATTGCTTCTATGAAAGAAGAAAAAGATACAATATTAAAACTCCTACTACAATTAACTAGACTCAATAATTAATCAGATGGAATTGGTTCTTCTAGTTGAACTGTATCCTTTTAATCGCACAATGATTCTGCTTGCAAAATAACTCTGGGAACTTTGCTTTCAGACTTTGATTCCCTTCAGCTTTTGTCCGTGTAGAATTCCAGCAGAAATACATCAACTATTTATATAGTCAATTGAGCTTGTCGTCTAATCCTAGTCCAACTCTACTTGGGTGAACAAATTCGTACCAAACTCAATTTCCTGTCTTTTGTTACATTCCTTGTTGAATTCGACTTCAATCTACTCATAAGTTTGCAACCTTTTCGCATTAGGAGACAATCTCTTGGTTCATTGATATTTCACATTCACAAATATCTCCTATGCATATACGGTTCATGTGCCAGCTATTCAGTTTAAGATGTGTGCTCTGATGGACCTAGTTTAACTGGTCAGCTATTTGTCAATCTTCAAAACTATGCAGTGCCATGGATCAACAAATTCCCCCTTTTTGATGATCACAAACTATGTGCTTAATCATGTATACACTTTAAACACTTTGTATGGTTTTAAGCATTAATCATATAGAAACCAACTTTTGAAAAAGTTTCAGCACATATCTTCCCCCTTTTGGCATCATCGAAAAATTTGCAAAATGATACACTTACCAGATTTATTAATTATTACTCATGGCCATTGAGGCAACTGCAGGTGCAAAGAATGATTAATCAACACAAGAAGCCAATACATGTAAGCTAACTAAGAAATTGAGACAAGGAAATAACTAGAAGCAAAATTCATTGATTAGTAACGATTATCAACAACCATACAGAAAAACAAAAACAAACCAACCATGAGCAAAAAACAGAGTAAAAATAACTGAAACTGAATAACTGGTCTAAAGAGGGGTTTTGGAAGCTCTGGACAGCCTAAGGATAGGAAGGTGCAGAGGAGGTTGCGGTCTTGGATTGTAGGAGAGAAAGCATCTGCGAAAGAACACCCTCATTCTTTTCTTTCTCCTTTGCTAAATCATCACTAAGAGCATCCCGCTCAGCTTCAACCTTAATCACATGAGACATCAAACGAAGGATCCCCATATACTTAATCTCGTTTTCCTGCACCAGAATTCTAACTTTGCTGTTGACTGGTTCCTTCCTAGATGAACCAGGTTCATCCACAGGAACATTGACATTGTAGTCACATGTCAGCAAAGTTTCCTTTCCAAAATAGTGTTTGGCAGTAGCCATCTCAGCCTTCTTCACTGGAACCCCAAAATGTGCAAGCACTGTTGTCAAATTGAAGCCATATGGAATTGCGTGTGCTTTGGTTTCATTCACTACTCTATCCAAGAGTTGGATGATGAAATCCGCCCAATTTACTTGCTTTCCCCTGTACAAGAACTGCATCAAGGTCAAATCCATATAATTTGCAATGTGCCTTCTTTCTTGTTTAGGCAATAGGAACATGATGACGAACTCGAAGAGTAGCTTGTGCTCTGGCTTCATTTCACTCTTATAAATCGGCCTGGGTTCAATTTCATTCTCACTATCACTGAAGAATTTGGTGATGTTGATTGTTGAGGCCATCCCATCTATACAAGGCAATCTTTTCCTTGTGTAGTCCTCATAGCCCTCAGCTGGTATGTTCAGAATAAGGCCCAGTTCTTTAGCATTAAAGTAAACTTCAATTACTTTGACCATGGAGGTGACACTGCCTTCTTTTGCCTACCAACTCAGCCCTTGCCATCCTACCTTCCATGCGAAGGACCATGTCCTTCCAGCGCTGCACCTCCAGAGTTTCCAGCAGATATTGCATTCTAGGCTCCTCTAGATCCTTCACCGGCTTACCCTTCAGTATTGCTCTCTTTCCAAACATGGTAACTCTGTCAGTCACCTCTCATATTTCCTTCTCCTCCTCTCCACTCCAGTCTGCATCATCATCCTCTTTCTCAACAATTTTCACTTTCTTTGGCTTGGCCCTGGTCCTCTTAACATATCTTGTTGGTGTGACAGACATTCTAGCTGACTTCTTTGAAGAAGTCTTAGCCTTTGCGGGTTTTGGTGTCTCAGCCACACTTGGAGCAGGCTGCTCCTCCTTTTGAACCAGGTCCAACGTCGTCTCTTCTATCTCAATAGCCTCAAGAGGCTCTCCAACTTTTGCTTTTCCTTTCGTTTCCCTCTTCTTCTTGCTCTCTTTCAAAGCCTTTTCCAATTTCTCTTCTTTATCTCTCACAATGCTACGAGTAGCTCTTACTTTTGGAGCAAGAACATTAACAACTTCAGAAAATTTTCTTTTCTTTGAAGGAACTGGGTGAGTTCCCTTCTTGGGCTTCTAAGTCCTTCTTTTCTTGGGGATATATGACTCCCCCAGGTTCATCTGTTCCTTTCTTCAGACTTGCAAGACCTGCTACAGCCTCCTCAACTATGCTTCCCCCTAAATCTGTGACGTTTTCTCCAATAGTTTCAGGAATGAGACCACAGATAAATAGTGTGGTACCATCCTCCCCAGATTCCCTCACAACTTCTTTTCCCTCTCTCTCAAGAATTCTTTCTTTTCAACCACCCCTCTCCATTTTAGGTACTTCAACATCAATAAGAGACCCAACCAACACGAATCTTTTATCACCAGAAGTAAATTGATAATTGATTTCAAGATTACCCTTTTCAGAACTGGTTGAACCAGGTGCGTCTTCCTCATTGGCTGATTTAAAGGATTCACTGGATGAATCTGATTTAGTACCTTTGTCCACTTTAATAAGATCCTCCAAGATTTTTTCCCTAGTCCCAGAAGCAACAAATTTCCGGGCAAGAAGTTTGACACGACGATTCTTAGGTGCAGGAGTAGGGTTTGGAGTGGGTTCAGGAATGGGTGTATTTTCAGGGGTTGATGAAATATCTGGTGATTGAGAGCTGTATACAGATGGAGAATTGGAGACAGATTAAAAATTTCCTCCATCGTAATCACGATTAGGTGATGAATTAGAAGAATAAGTTGGTGGTGGTGAATACATGATTAGGTATTGTTAGGAAGAAAAGGCGAGTAATCAATTGTTTGGTTTCTGTAGAATGAGTTGAACTTCGTTTGAAGGTTTCTTTATGAAGAGAAGAGTAATGATGACCTTTTATAAGATGTGTCTAGGGAGATTTCAACATGCAGAATGCGTACTCAAGTAGGAGTCTAATCACCGAAGGACTGACTTGATTAGACATTTAATTTCCCCCTAAAACTAGGCTAATTAAGTGAAGACTGGACTTCTTGAAACTGGTTTAATTTCGGTGTTTACGAAGTATTTGAATTTGAACAAATTATGGAAAGAATCCTGCTCATGTATGACTATAACTGAATTAATACATGGAGAAGAGTACGTACCTCGTCAGTCAGATGAATCAACATGGATGAACAAGGTTCATCCTGTTAGAAATCTTTAAATTGCCTCAAGTTACAAAGATATGTAAACATCATTAGCATCCAAGGAGTCATATTAATACATGGGACAAGAGTATGGCAATAAAGACATGATGCTGAACAATTATTAATCTGATTAAGTACCGAATTAAAATTTTCTAGACAAAAAAAAATCATTTTTTTTAGTTCCCTAAGTCCAGCCTGTTTCTCTCAAAATTCTCCCTACTAAGTGCTTTAGTGGATATATCAGCAATTTGATGATCAGTAGCACAAAATTTGATTGAGATCATTCCTTTTTCATAGTTATCTCTTAGGAAATGGTGCCTAGAATCTATGTGATTAGTCCTCTTGTGATGAACCGGGTTCTTCGTCATACTAATAGCACTAGTGTTATCACCGAAAATAGGAATGCATGCCACATCAATACCAAAATCCATGAGATGTTGATTGATCCATATCAACTTGGCACAACATGAGGCTGCAGCCACATATTCATCCTCAGCAGTAGATAGGGCTACTGGATTTTGTTTCTTGGTAGCCCAAGACACAAGGCATGAACCCAGAAAGTAAGCCATACCTGAAGTACTTTTCTTGTCAACCATGAATCCAGCATAATCAACATCAGCATATCCTACAAGGTCGAAATTACTACCTTTAGGATACCAAAGGCACAAACCAGTAGTGCCTTTCAAATATCTCAAAATTCTCTTTACTGCAGTGAGTTGAGACTCCTTTGGATTTGCCTGAAACCTAGAACACAATCCCACGCTGAACACATTATCACGTCTACTGGCAGTTAGATATAATAGAGACCCAATCATCCCTCTGTATAGCTTCTGATCACAGATGAACCAGGTTCATCCACATCCAATTTTGTAGTTGTGGCTATGGGAGTCTCTATTTCTTTTAAGTCTTCCATTTTAAACTTCTTGAGAAATTCTTTCACATACTTTTGTTGGTGTATCATTGTTCCATTTGGGTTTTGCTTAATTTGCAAGCCTAAGAAAAAGTTTAGCTCGCCCATCATACTCATTTCAAACTCACTTCCCATTAGCATAGCAAATTCGTTGCTCAATTTTTCAGATGTCACCCCAAATATAATATCATCCACATATATTTGCACAACTAGGAGATCCTTACCCTTTTCCCTTAAGAACAAGGTACTATAAATTTTGCCTCGTTTGTACCCATGTTCTAGCAGGAATTTTGATAATCATTCGTACCATGATCTTGGTTCTTGTTTGAGACCATATAGAGCCTTGTCGAGTTTGTATACGTGGTCAGGTGACTCCTTGCTTTCAAAACCTGGAGGCTGCTTGATAGATACATCTTCCTTCAGATAGCCATTGAGAAAGGCACTCTTAACATCCATCTGATGAAGAGTGAATTCCATGTGTGCAGCAAATTCTATAAGAAGTCTGATTGCATCCAGTCTTGCCACAGGGGAAAAGGTCTCATCATAGTCAATTCCTTCTTCTTGACTATACCCTTGAAAAACTAATATTTTCTTATTCGTTGTAACAGTTCCATCCTCATCAAGCTTTCCTGAAGACCAACTTGGTGCCAATCACTGATCTGTCTAGTGGCCTGGGTACCAAGTGCCATAATTGACTTCTTTCAAACTGATTCAGCTCTTCTTGCATGGCATTCACCCAGTCAGCATCTTGTAGGACTTCCCCAATGTTCTTTGGTTCGATCATGGATATAAAGGCATCAAACACACACATATTTTTCAAGAATGATCTTGTTTTGATTCCGGATGCCAAATCTGTTATAATGTTCTCAAGAGGGTGAGAACTCTGATATCTGTGTGGTTTAAGTACCAGTTGTTCGTTCCTAGACGATTCCATGGTGTCTTGTTGCTGTGGAGCAGGATCAGGGCGAGGTTGCATATGTTGAATTCCCCCTGTCATGATGCTTGGGGTAGTTGAACATAGTCCATCACCTGTTCCACATTCCATGCTTGCTTCAATGTGATCACGACTTCTTATCAGTCCAAGCTCCTCATCTTCAGGTTCCTGTCTCTCAGCAAGAATGTTAGTTTCATCAAAGAAAACATGTATACTTTCTTCTACACACATAGTTCTTTTATTAAACACTTTATAAGCTTTGCTATGTGATGAATATCCCAAGAATACTCCCTCATCACTTATGGGATCAAATTTTCTTAGGGAATCTTTGCCATCATTATGCACAAAACACTTGCATCCAAAAGCCATAAAGTGGGATATGTTGGGATTTCTCCCTTTAAGTAATTCATGGGGAGTTTTCTCTACCAGAGATCTGTTCATGCATCTATTGATTATGTAACAAGCAGTTTTTATTGCTCCTGCCCAGAAACTGTGAGGTAGTTTGCTAGATAGAAGCATGGTTCTTGCCATGTCTTCAAGAGTTCTGTTTTTCCTTTCAACAAACCCATTTTGCCGTGGGGTTCTAGGAGCAGAAAAGTTATGATTAACACCAAGTTCATCACAAAACTCAACAAACTTAGCATTCTCAAATTCAGTACCATGTTCAGATATTATTGATGCTAGTTGATTTCCTAATTGAATTTGAGTTTTCTTAACAAATGAGGTGAACATATCAAATGCTTCATCCTTAGATGCTAGGAATAAGGTCCAAGTGAACCTTGAATAATCATCAACTAGCACCATCACGTATCTCTTACCACCTCTACTCAGAGTTCTCATAGGACCACATAGATCCATATGAACTTGTTCCAACGCCCTGGTGGTACTGACAATTTTCTTACTTTTGAAAGAGTACCTTACCTGCTTCCCCCTGGCACATGCCTCACAAACTTTGTCCTCCTTGAACTTAATANTCCTTGAACTTAATGTTAGGAAGTCCTACCACTAAGTCCTTAGAGACTAGTTTGTTAAGCTGAGTTAGACTCGCATGACCAAGTCGTTTGTGGCACAGGAGGGGATCTCTGTCCAACCACACTTAGGCAAGTGAGTTCATTTTCAGACAGTGTGGACAAGTCTATGACATAGATGTTATTCATTCTTTTTCCTTGCAAAACAATCTTGTCAGTAAGCAGGTTAATCACAAAACATTTTGTGGAAGTAAAAGCAACCAGGTTACCTCTGTCACACAGTTGTGATACACTGATCAGGCTATATTTCAAGCCATCTATTAGATACACATGTTCAATGGATCGTGTGTAATCCTTACCTACCTTACCAACCCCAATGATTTCACCTTTATTTCCGTTTCCAAAGGAGAGATTCCTCCTTTGAGACTTTCAAGTGAAAGGAACTGTTCCATGTTCCCAGTCATATGCTTTGAGCAACCACTATCCAAATACCAAATTTTGCTGCCTCCTCTCACTTGAAACCAAGCTAGTTTGGGTCCTTTTCTATGAGAGAATGGATGAATCAATTTTTTCCTAGCCCAATTTGGTAGCAAGTTTTTCCTTTTTACAAACCTCTCATTTCATCGATTGGCCTGCTCTTTTGCAGTACACCCATATCTGTAGTGTCCAGTCTTACCACAATGGGTGCAGATTTTATTCTCAAGAAGAGTGAGATACTTGATTTTGGGATCCCATTTGGGAAATTGACTTTTAAGGCCAATCCCTCTCCTGTTGCTACTATGATTCTCTTGAAGCCATATCAAGGCATCAGAAGATTTATTCCATTTACATGTTAGATCTAATTCATGTTTGACTTTACCAAGTTCTTCATTAAGAGTTCTTATCTGGTCATCCTTGGAATACATCTTATATTTTAATTTTTCTATGTTTTCTTCTAACATGACATGAGAATAATCAACAACCTTTTTACTGGATCCTAGCTTTAGCTTTAAGTTTTCAGATTTTAGTTCTAGAATCTCAATTTCAAGTGGATGAACCTGGTTCAACAAGTCAGTGTTTTTCTTTTCAGATTCACTCACTCTGATTTCCAGGTTCATGCACTTTTCTTTTAGCATTGCACATTCTTTAGATAGTTGATCCTTCTCTTTTGTTGTTTCCTCAGAATCATCAATGAAATCAAGTAGCAACTCAGAGAGTTTTTCCTTAGATAGGAACTTTACTTTGTTTTTAAAATGGGAGATACTTACCTCTGGTTCTTCATGTGATTCCTCATCTGATTCTCCAATTGCCATGAACGCCTGATCTTCAGTCTCCCCATCTTCTGATTCCTCATCTAAACTTTCCCCCCAAATAGCAACCATAGCCTTTGTTGTGGTTTTCTTGGGTTGGACATGTTCCTTCTTCTTGTTCCTTATTTCATATCTCTCCTTTTGCCATTCTACTTCCCACTGAGGACAAATTTTGATGATATGGCCAGTCTTACCACATTTATAGCATCCCTTGTTGGTTGGCCTTTATGGGGATTTTGCTTTGTTGTAGTTTCCTCCTCTAGAGATGCCCTTCTTCCTCATGAGAAAGCTTCTGAATTCTTTTGTGATCATGGCCATCTCATCATACTCCAGATCTGCTCCCTCAGATTCTTAGTGCTAGACTCTTCTCCTTCTTTGGACCATCTATCTTCATTGTCTGCCTTCTAAGTTCATAGGCAGTGAGGTTTCCAATCAGCTCATCTAATCTCAGGGTTGCAATATTTTTGGATTCCTGGATAGTAGTGATTTTGCTTTCCCAGGAAATAGGCAAGACCATTGTTAGGATCTTCTCAACCTTGTCCTCTTGAAGAATGACTCTTCCGAGAGACTTCAGTTTATTAGTCAAGGTTGTGAACCTTGTGTACATATCTTGGATAGTCTCTCCTTCTTTCATAGTGAAGTTTTCATACTGAGAGTATAATAGAGTACCTCTTGATCTTTTTACCTGAGGTGTTTTTTCATGGGCTACTTGCAAGGTATCCCAAATCTCTTTGGCAGTGGTGCAACTTTAGATTCTGCTGTACTCGTCTGGACCTAGTCCACACACTAGCCATTTTTTGGCATTTGCATTCTTCTCCCATTTATTATGATCCTCAGCAGTGCAATCAGCCCTAGTATTTGGTATATCTATACCTTCATCATTCTTCATCATGGTAGCTAGAGGACCGTCAGTGACTATGTCCCAGAGTTCATAGTCTTCTCCAATCAGGTGGTCATTCATCATGTTTTTCCGCCAAGAGTAATATTGTCCATTGAAGAGTGGTGGCCTTGCAGTTGATTGACCTTCCCAATTTCCAGGTGGTGCACTCATCTTGATCTTCTCCAAGGTATTAGCCTTTCAAGGATAACCTGCTGTGATACCAAGGTGGTTGCACGGTTTATTGGCCTAATGTATTTAGTAAATTCTTTATATTTTATGAAATTGTTGAAATTGGTTGGGATTTTGAAAGAAACTGTAAATATGTGATTATTGGCTAGCCTAGTTCCACGATAGGCGGCATCACGGACGGTTTAGTATTGGGGTCGTGCCAATCGTCACATTGTCCGAAGGCGTCGTAGTCCAAAGGCACCATCCTTATAGCCTGAAGACACCATGCCATGACTTGAGGATCTCTCGAAACTACATATCATTATTCAAAGGCGTCATAGTCCAGAGGCACCATCCTCATGGCCCGAGGACACCATTCCATGGCCTGCGAATCCCTTACTATACTCTTCATGGCTCAGACCGTCATGGTTTAAGGACTTCATCCTCATCATCCGAAGACAACTTTCATTGTCCAACTAGAATTCCCATCACGTTTAAGTTTTTGCAATAACCCATATATATTCGCATGCACCGTGTTTTATGTTTTACAGGTAACTCGGGAGGTAACTGTTCTACAAATAGGAGCAATCTTCTCTCTGGTTTCCGTTCACAACGTTCACATCCTTTGACTACCTCAAACGTAACTGACAATAGTAATTGACTACCTTTTACTCTATAATCGTCAAATGTCTGCCTTGTGATACACCCGTAACGTCCAAATTTGTGTTCATGACCCCACCTAAATATTCATTACCTATGATGCTATCCTGCCCAGAAGAACCTTTTCAAAACATACGACCACTCTTCCAATAACTCCATCAGTTTCATTCGTCGTTAGATCAAGAACTACACACGGCCAGATTCCCGTAACATCGGGGATATGTAGGGAACTGAAGAACCAGGGTTCGGCCCGTATCTTTTCAGAACACATCATTCCTCACTCATTTCGGACAAAATTGGTCATTATTTTCTTTATTCACAACTCTTTCATCATTCCCGGGTAAAGAGGAGCAGTTGTTGATACCCAATTTTGCCCTCATATATATATATATATATATATATATATATATATATAAAGTATCATTTTTCATCATTAATTAATATACAATATTAATACAAATGTTATTATAATTCTCCATAATTTTAGAGCTTTAACATTAATTTTCTTATAATTAAATTACTTAAATAATAACTAATTATACCTTAAATTATTCTGTGATGATTTAATTATCCAATTTGTTATTTTTATTCATATATTGAATTCATAATGTTTTTACCTCGTTTTACAAAATTATATTAGTATTTTTAATTTACATAATTTTGCAATAATAACCTATGTGCCGTACATGATTACTTTTTTTTTACATTATTTTTGCCAAATAACTTTTTATTTTTTTGTATTGTTCAGTTATTATTTCTCAATCACTTTATTGCACAAGTAATATTTCATTATCTAAGTAATTATTTTTCTAAATTACTTTGTCCACAATTTCGTGTATTTCGATTTGTAGCCCAATTATGAGTTATTTTCGGACCACATTAGTGGCCCAAATACCCCAAAATCCCTAGCCCAATTTTCTTGACCAAACCAAACAACCCCTTAACCTCAACCCGGTCGCTACCCGTTTAAAAGACCCGGCCCACTCCCTTTTATCATGGCCGTTAATCTTAAATGATCAACGACCCATAATAAATCCCCATCTCTCCTTATAACCCCTCGCCCAAACCTTAGAGACCCATTTCCCTGCCCAACCACCTCTGTATTCTCTCATCTCTCCACCCTCATACTAGCCCTAGCCGACCATGGAGATTCACTCTCATTCCTTCCTTGTATGCGTTCATACGCGGATCCTACCTACCTTTTCCGCTAATATCACTCATTTATGGTAACTTTAGTTACCATTGTACTTATGGCAAGTTCGATTCTCACAGATATGGCTTTGATTCTATGGTTCTGGGTGCGATTGTAGTTCCATACACATAAGAAGAAAAAATTTCTCTTGTAAATGGTATATCCCCAGTGATTCTGTCGTGATTGAGGCTTGTGAACGACTTTCCCTAAATTCGACTCCAACAAGATTTTGGATTTCAATTTTTCTTTTTACTGGTTGTATTACTGATTGCATGTGATCGTTTCCTTCCTTATTTACATTTATTTGATAATTTTCCATATTTGTTCATCCTAATTTCTCACTATATAAACCCCTTCCCAGTTTCCCCTTGGAGGACTTGAATCACCTTAATCACTATACTCTTACTCTTACTAAGTCCGATATTATTTTGAATCTATTGTTCTCGGCCGACTGAAAACCAAGGCCACCGAAATCGAATTGCTTAACATCTCTTAGTGTGACCATTGCCCGAGGTTCATCTGAGACCCTTGGGAACTCTAACACACCAGGAGTTCAGGGTTTCTGTCGTTCAATCTTTGTTACTGATAAGAAATTTGCTGTTGGCATTTAATCGTCTACCTTATTTGCTATTTTGTTCTGCAAACTGGTAAGTATAGAGGCTCTCACATTCTTTTTTGCGTGTATTCATTCTTTGTATGATCATGTCATTTAGGCTTTCGTGAATAAATATATTACTGTTTACCTCTGTTCATATTCTTGTTTGCCTTAGAATTATCTTGTACCCCTATGCTTTGCTAGTATCTGAACATGTTTGAGCTCTTGCTTCGATGGATTCCCATTTATGTGTGCAACTTGAATGATATATGATTACCTTAAGCCTGTCCTGCTATTTTGACCACCCATTGTTTGTTACGAGTCCCCTCTCATGCCTTGCCTTGTTTTCTTGTATTGAAACTCTTAGGAGATTATCTCCTGCCCAGGACTTCTTTAAGTAAACTTCTTCATGATGAATCCTTTATGTATGATCTACTAAATTCTTATAAGAACCTTATGTGTCAATTACTATCTCAATGTTTAGAAAAACACATTTCTCTATTGTTGAGAACTATAATGTTGTGTTTATCCTGCACTCTTTAGTATGGCCTAAAACTTCTAGTTAAATTTCAATATACTAAGCTTCTATTATGCATAAGTCAACTGACATAAGTTTTGGAATCTGCCTACTCTACTTGACCTTAAGTTGACATGTCTTTCTGCCATGATGTCTTTGAACTTGGGAACCTTTGTATTATACTTTACATGATTAGGATTCTCACTGATTGTTATAGATCATGCCTATTTACCTGTTTACTATGTGTAATTGCTACCCTTTGACTCCATTTGTCAAAATATGCACACACTTGTCTCCATATCTACTATTCAACGCTCCTAGATAACATGCCTATAGGATACAACAATGCAATACTTTTACTTACCTAGATACCATGACTATAGGGTCCTAACTAATTAATCAACTACTTCGTGTTGTTTACACTACTTTACTTAGATACAATGTCTATAGGAATAAAGTGTTATAGAATCGAGTCCAATTGTCAAATGTTAGAAATCCTGCCCATGGGATATTAATTGGCGCTAGTAATCTTGTGTTTTCAAATGACTCCACTGCCTATTTATGCTAAACGATTAGATATCATTTCTACAGGACTTTTAATGCTCAATTTGCCTATATGTTAGTCCAGAAATTACAGCACTGCCCATATAATATTGGAATCCAGAATCACTTAGAAATCATGCCTATAGGACTTGAAATGTTCTAATTTGCCTGAACTCTGCTTAATAATGGAAGTCATGATCACATAGAAATCATGCACGTAGGACTTAATGATTAACAACGTGCACTGCATTATTTTTGAAAAATCTATGACTGATCGTGTGCTTTTTGTTCTTATGTGTGGAGGCATAGTTTTATCATTTTAAGCACCCTAAGTAAATTCTATAACCACCCAAATAGTAGGTCCAAAGCCTCCTATACCATAGGCATGGGATGGGTAATGCATGTATAGGACACGTCTTAGAATTGAATTAGATCTTCCTTCAAGTAAACAATTTCAACATAGTAATTGGGTAGCAGGAGATGATAATTTGTGCCCCGCTGAATAATATGAGCAACTCCTACCTCAAGGGAGTTGCGAAGTATTATTTATGTTATACGGGGTGATCCTTTAGGCTAAAAACATAGGACCTCCCCCCCCCCCATTTTACTTTGATATACTTTTTATCTAGCTTAGTTGTTTAATATAGACTAATGTAATTGTATCCTTGTAATCATGTTGAGATTTGTTATAGTAAGACTTCTCAACTTCTAACCCCTCCTTATTTGATCACTTGGCCTAATTACATAATCCACATAGTATAAAGTTCGGCCGGGACCCACAGTTGTAGACCTCGAAGAGTGCCTAGCACCTTCTCTCCGAGGTAATTTGAGCCCTTACCCGATCTTTGGTGACATTTACTAGTCAAATAAAGTTATTCGTAAATAGGTGCCCAAACGCACCCTAAAAATTATTAGGTAGCGACTCTTCTCTTTTAATACTCTTTAAAAGAGTTATCGCACGTCGAAGCCCTCTTTCGGGAGAAAAATCGGCGTGACAAGTGTTGATGTAAGTTTAATTTACATGGACTACTATTTAATTTGGTTGATGCAACTAGAAAATAATTTTTAATGTGTCGCTAAGTGACTTCGTGCGTCAGTTTGGCCATGATGTTGTATATTCTACATTTGTGGCATGGTTTAAAGAGTGTGTAAGTGCATCTTACATACTTTCTCACGTGTGAATATACATACTTTGTCACTTGTGAATATACTTGCTCACTTGTGATTTATCTAACACTAATGTAGGTCAATAATCCAAATAACGGTGTTAATCAATTTTTGAAATACATATCTTGGGGACCTGCACCTACGATTACAACTATGTCTAAGTATTGTGTGAATGGTTACAAATTTCACACCGAGGAATGCTCCAAGTATAAAAAAATCAATAATAGTGGGGTAAGGTGGTGAAGGCAACCAGGATGGGGAAAATGATTATTATGGTGTGATCAAAGAGATTCTAGAATTGGCATATTCAGGTTGGTCAAATAAGAAGATCATACTTTACTGATGCAAGTGGTTTGACCCAACACCTAGAAGAGGTACAAAGGTACACTCACAATACAACATACTTGAGGTTATTAAAAAGAGGGAGTATGAGTGTTATGATCCTTTTATAATTGCAGAAAAAGTTAGGAAAATGTATTTTGCTCCATATCTATTGCGGAGGGATAAGGCTGATTTGTTGGTTGTAATAAAACTAAGGATGTTGATATTGTGGAAGTTGATAACGTGCTAGATGTTACTTACCAAAATGATACCTCAAGTGTTAAACAAATGGTGGATGAGCAATTAGAAAATGACTCGGATTATCCGCAACGCATATTATAAAAAGTTGATATGTAGGAAATAACAATCATAGAAAATGAGGATGAAAATTCACCTAATTAAAATTAAATAAGTGAAGGGGAAGAATTTTCAGATGAGGAAGGATACTTCGAAGATGACTAGCATATTAGTTTTTTCAAGCGCTCTCAACTTATATAGATTTATATTCTGAATTCTAACATTTTCTTTAATTTATGCAGTTGATCGGTAGGGGCCGAGGTAGGTCTAGGAAGGATAAGAGGCTTATTGATCAAGATGATGGTGAAACATCATCTCTTCCTTCCACTCCCCACTTGTATCTCTCTATTGTTGATGGCCGACAGCAATCTTCTAGGCACACATCTATTCCACCACATCCATCTACTCATCAGACTACCTACCATTCGCCCTCCCAGAAGTATTATTACCATTCTCCACCACAGAGTTATACCCTGCTTCCTCCACATGATCATACATGTAGTTACACGGGTCCCTCAAGTCAACATTCATAGGTCCATTTGCTTCATCACCGGCTGGATCGTATCAATCTAGATTTCATCCAGTTGTATCGCAGCAGTGGTCTGGCTCGCAATAGGGGTATAGATCGCTTCATTGGTGTGGATCACAGCCATCTTCATCAACAACCCTGTCTCCCTCTCCACGGAGTTCGTATCCTATAATTTCTAGATGTCTCCTTTGAGATAGTAGCACTGAGCTAGATGCATCCCCTTCTACACACGCTTCTGATTAATCAGAGGAAGATGATCCAGAGGAAGTGCGGTATGATCGTTATCATAGGGCGATCAGTAGGCCTGAGGGCAATGGGTAAGATTTATTTATTACGTTTTTATTTTTGTTGAATTATAATATCTACTCTTGTTTATTTAATGTAATTATTATGTTACATGTTCATACCTAATCATCGGACTACAAAGATAATCACTGAAGCTCTTGGTCGGTTGTATAATGCACCCTATGTGACTTGGAGTGACTTTCCACCAGAGCTCGTGCAACAAATTTTCACCCAATTTAAGGTTTTAATAAAATTCTTATCTATTTAAGCATTATATTAACAATAATTTCATCTAATGTTACACACTTGATTTGCATACTAAGTTTGCCTCGGAGGACCGGCAAAACAGTGAAATTCTTGCAAATTTTGTGTTCAAATGTCGTAGGAGACTATCTGATTCCTTCGACTCAGCTCGAAAGAAGAGCAAGAAGCCTTCATGGTTTCTACCGCATTTATGGGCGGATCTGCTGAGGAAGTGGACCACCGAGAAATTCGAGAAGAGGAGTGAATAGGGAAAGAAGGTGCGAGCATATGAGAAATTGGCTTCTTTCACTGTGTGGGTTCAAGGAGCATGGGGACTACTGGTAATTCCTTAAAATATTTACATCTATTTTTATCGAACTATATTTATATATTTTAACTTAGTTAACACGCTTTATTATATTTGTAGGGAAAACAATGGGAGGAATATAACTCATGATAAGTTCTTCATGGAGACTCACATCCGGAAGAAGAAGGCACCGACAGATCCATATCGATGGGTCAAGGACCTAGCAAAGACTGCATATGTAAGTTTCATAATTACTATAACTTTAAATTAATGTTTATAATATTATACAGTTAATAATTTTCTATCTTCTAAATAAAGAGTCCATACAAGGCTAATGTCGAGTACGCTCAGGGCTTTCCACCGAATGAGCAAGGCGATCGACCAGCTATTTCAGTCGAAGAAGCACATAAGATATGGTTGGATGTTGTCGGTGGTCCTAAAAAGGTG
Organism: Nicotiana paniculata; assembly: GCA_005239505.1. Classification (NCBI taxonomy): domain Eukaryota; kingdom Viridiplantae; phylum Streptophyta; class Magnoliopsida; order Solanales; family Solanaceae; genus Nicotiana; species Nicotiana paniculata. Next base: position 31,039 of record ML332499.1, on the reverse strand, counting down.
AGAGCATACGGCCTTCCAGATAGATCATTTTGGCGCTACATGGCTGGATTGCAAGGTGTTGAGACCCCCTCTTTCATCCCCTTTCGGATCAGTCAGGATATTCCACATTATTGGGACAACTCGTTTCCTTTTGGTAAAGGGATAAGGAATTGAAGAGTCGCCACCTAATGATTTTTTAAAGAGCGTTACAGCACCTACTAAAGGTTATTTACAAACAAATATTAGATAACCAGAGATAGGGTAAGGGCTTGAAATTACTTCAAGGGGAAGGTGTTACGCATCCCTCGAAGTCCACAACTGTGGTTCCCGGCCCAAAAAAACATTGTGAACAGATAGCATACAAGCAATAAACACATAGGTAAATAGATGAATATTTTGAGAAGACTTGCAGTCCAAGAACACATATGTGCTTAAGTTTAAAAGATTTAAATTCTAAGCACGTATACAAAATTACAGAGGTTTTACAATCTAAGCACACATGTGTAAAGGATAGGGGGGTTCTAAGTTGTTTATCCTATAGGATCACATTAGTACAATGCCCGGTAATCACTTCCTAGGAGAGGGGCTACACGTGGCATTAGCGCACCTGATGTCATATCCATGTCTACCTTTCCCACCTCTTAGTGGTTATTAAGCGAGTTTATTTAACGACCTCTATGCGTGCTGTTACCCGTCCCTTCTTAATGGCCCTGGAGGAATTTAGGACCTCTAAGTATAGGCAAGTCTAGACAAAACTCCCTAACGTTAAAAGGATAAAATTCTAAGTGACAGGCAAGAACAGATAGGACTTTACAAATAAATGCAGGAAAAGCAGTTAAGAGGCTCAGATTTACCTCCACGGATAATTGTCACGACCCCAAATCTAAGCTAGTTGTGATGGCGCCTATCGTGATAAGCTTTAATTTGCATCTTTACTAAACCGATACCCATAAAGGTTTCGTTTAAACACTTTTAAACAGTTAAAGCTATACCGAATATTAAATACAACCCCCGAGATCCCGGAGTCATTGGTCATGAGCATCTACATAAAATATACAACTTAAAAGGAAATAAACTCTATAATAGTACGCAGGAGAGAGAGGACTGCAAACGCGTGCAGCTACCTCACAAACCTCTAAGAAATATCTGGAACAGATACACAGCTCACCCTGCCCTAACACCTGGATCTGCACACAAGGTGCAGGGAGTAATGTGAGTACGCCAACTCAGTAGTAATGAAAATAAATCAAGTTAGATCAGTAAGAAACAAATAAATCAAATCATCATTTCACAATAAGCACATCCTCTCTTTCCAACAATGTATACGTTAAATCATCACGCTTAAAGGCTGATTCCAGTAAAATCATTTGGAAATATACTTGCCAATAATTTCAACATAAATTTCAAAAGGTTTAGTGTAAAAATGATAAAAGTCATAAAAAGGCCCATCGGGCAAAACAAATTTCATAAGTTCAGAGTGAAAGTGGAAAAATCATAAGTAGTCCCTCGAGCAAAAACATATATCAGAACCTGCCCCTCGGGCATGCCTCACAGTCACTCATAATCAGCCCCTCGGGCATACCTCACAATCACTCATAATCATCCCATCGGTCATACCTCACAGTCACTCATACCTCCCAATCAATCGTCACTCGGCAGTCGCACTTAGTAGGTACCTGCGCTAACTAGGGGTGTGTACAGACTCCAGAGGGGCACTTTCAGCCCAAGCGCTAATATCAATCCACCTCGTGGCGTATCATATCCTCACAACCAGGCCCTCGGCCTCACTCAGTTAGAAACTCTCAAAAGCCCATCGGGCGTATCAGTAAAACGGGGTACTTGACCCAAAACATGATTTTATATCTCAAAATAGTGTAAATAACGCTGAGTTTCGAAATCAGTTAAACATAACATGACTAAGTGGAAATCATAAATTAACAGTCAGGAAATAACAGTAAAAATCCCCTAAGGGGTCTAAACAAGTCGGCATGAGGCCCCAAACGTGGCTTATAACCCAAATATATCAATAGTTTTAGAACACAATTTAACATATGATTTAGAGTAAAAATATACAACTCAATAGTTGTTGCGGAGAGGACCAAGTCCAATCCAAAAATCAGTGTACGTCACATACTCGTCATCCGATATGTGCGCCATTCTAAAAAAAGTGAGAAATACAAAGTCCGGGGTTTCATATCCTTAGGACAAGATTTATAGCCATTAGATACCTCTATCGGGCCACAATACTAATCCGTGATGCTCTTTCCCCTTAAATCGGCTCCCGATTGCTCCGAATCTAACAAAACCCAGATTAATATCATCAATATACGCTAAAGGAACAAAACCCAATCAAAACTATCATTTTAGACACAATTCTCGAAATTCGTCCAAACCCGAGCCCCAGGCCCACATCTCGGAATCCGATAAAAATTATACCACAAGAACCGTTATCCTCCCACGAGTCAGTAGATACCAAGAACATCAAAATCCGACCACAATTACCCACTCAAATTACCAAAAGAAATTTCCAAATCTTTCCTCCCATTTTTCCCAAATTCTCTACTTAATTCCTCAAATTGCATGGTGAAAATCAAGAAAATTCATGAAATTAAACCAAAAATGATTGAAGTACACTTACAACAAGAATCCCCAAAATTAGAACTTAAACTGTCTGCCCAGACTTTTACTCTATGCGATCGCGGAAAAAGGAACGCATCGCGAAGAACAAAATGTTGCCTAACCAAAATAACCCTATGCGATCGCGGAAGACAACTCCTCAAAGCAATGCGATCGCTACCAGCTCTATGCAATCGCATAAAGCAACTCCATCACCTCATTGCCACACGTGTAGTGCGATCGCAACAAGCCTCACGCGACCGCACTGTTCTCCCTCCTCCCACTACGCGATCGCGGACCATAAATTGCGATCGAATAACACAACTTCTTCTGCCTCACCAACCAACCCTATGCGATCGCTGCCTCACGATTGCGATCACATACACGGAAACCAGATCAAGAAAACACAGCAGCAACAACAGTCCTTTTAAGGCCAAACACACTCTGTTAACGACCCGAAACCCAACTGAGGCCCCCGGAACCTCAACCAAACCTACCAACTCACCCCATAACATCATTCAAACTTGGTCGAGCCTTCAAAACACCAAAACCAATGCAAAAACCCAAAATTACATCAAATTCAAGCCTATGAACTCTGAAACTTCTAAATTTCGCCAATGATGCCGAAACAAACCAAAACGCATCCGATTGACCTAAAATTTTGCACACATATCCAAAATGACATTACGAACCTTCACCAACTTCCGAAATTCCATTCTGACCCCGATAGCCTATTTTCCATTGCCGACCAAAAATCGCCAAAAACTAGCTTTCGCCAATTCAAGCCTAATTCTACTCCGGACATCAAAAATTCATTCCGAATACACTCCTAGTTCCCAAATCCTCTAATGAAGTTATCCGAGCCATAAAAGACACATTCCGAGGTAGTTTACCAATAATTCAACTCCCAACTGACTTTTTCAACTATTAAGCCAAGTTAAGAGACTAAGTGTCTCATTTCTCTCCAAAATAATTGCTCTGAACCCGAGCCAACCAATCTAACATAAAATAATGAAGCTGAATCACATATAAATGAATCAGAAACAGGACTAAACTCTCAGAACGACCGGTCGGGTCATTACAATAATGCACATAAGCAGCATGTCTCAAACACAAACAAGAGGCAGTTTTATTAGACAGAATCCTAAGACATGATATCCAAGTGAATATCAATGCACAGAAGTATGCAGCTTGTTTATAAACTCAATAGCAATGACCTAATCAGTTGGACTACTGATTTTAAAACCTGTTAGCCTTTAGAAAGTAAACGCAATCAAAACAGTATTCATTTTTTTTAGAGATTGATTACCTAAGGCTTTCTTAGGCGTAGGGTTGTGTGTAGTAACTACCAGAACTATTAGACAGTTTAGAGGTTGTTTTACCTAAAACATGATGTTCTAAATGATTTAAATCTGATAATGCAGAGATAGATACCAATTTCTATTAAGAGCATACATGAAAATCATATGCGAGGCTATCTTATGCATTTTCATGATTCAGCAGTTTAAACTAGGCGTAGTTAAGTAAATGTAGACGAAATTCTAGAGCATGGTATCTAATATGCACGTATAAATACATGATGGCTAAGACATAATTTCAGGGTGCACAAGATTCATAAAGCATTATTTCTAAAATGCACAAAGAGTTACAGGATGATTGGGACATGTTTTAAGGACATATTGTACGTTAAAGAAGTAAACATGAAAGCCTTAAAGACATGATATCTATGTTTGTCATGGTTTGAATGAACATGTTAGTCCTAAGCATGGGTTCTAATGCAGATATAGGGAATGTAAAGCCTAAGGCATGATTTCTACCTAGTGGCATTGATAAGATCATATAGCCATCCCCCAACTTCACTAGCCATCCCCCAGTATTCATGTACAATAATTATTACAGACCAGCTGAATAAATTACATAAATAGATAAAGGAAAAGAAGAAGTTAAACTATAAGGAGCCTGAAAACAGGCCCATATTTCCAGAACCTCAAATGCCCAAATGTTTCATAGCCTTTCTCATATCCACATGTGTCAGAGTTCCCTAAAGACCTCAAGGGATTCCGGGCAGTGCTCACACCCAAATTTCATAACCATAATTGAGTAAGTGTAGTGTGGAAGGGCCAGCCCAGTGCATCAGAGTTCAGAGGGATCTCACAGGAATCCCAAGGCTGTCATACACTGGAAGGGGTAGAACCTAAGGACCTTAGAGTAGAGTGAGAGTGCTTGACATAGTTTTGAAAAGGGTTTAATAGGAAAGCAGTATCTGAAAGAAGGGATTCAGTTGCAGTAGTTTTATAAAATAGGAGAGTTGTTTAGTAGTAAAACAATTTTGATAAGAGTGGTGAAATCAAACGAACAACAGATCAAACACAGAGCCAAACAGGTTCAACAATACTCAAATACCAATCCTTCACGCAGGGATAATTGGGTACTGGGGACACATAATACACATATAATAAACATTAGTCTCTTGCAATTAAGGGGTAGCTAATAGTGTAAATAGTGAGACATGAATTCAGTAATGCTAATTATAACATAGTCATAGAATCAGAAGTGCTTAAAGGGTTCATGGGATTAGGAGATGAAATAGTCTAGGATTTCATAGCAGCAATGAGGACATAGAAGCACTAAACATGATTGAGCATAGCATCAAGGAAACTTAGGGTAACAAATCAATAAGGCATACCAGAACTAGGCTACTAGTACACAAGCATCAAAATATAATTGAGTCATATTGAATCACATTACAGGTTTATAAGAACATGCTAATCCCGAAGAGTTAAGACATAATTAGCATGCTAGATGAAGCAATGATGCAAAGAGGTCAATTACATGTTTAACAGCAAAACAATAGATAGAAACAGATCATGAACATGATAAACTAAAGCAGTAAAAGGAACATATTGGTTTTGGGACTTAAATTGAATATCAGAACATACCAGTAAAAGGACAGTAAACACAAAGGTGAAGGGGCAGGAGAGCACACTAGTTAGCCTTGGCTTGCAGTTGGCTAATTCAAAATAATAGTAAGTGACACAGAAAGAGAGCAGAAAGCTTCGAGTGTAAGAGATAGAGTTTGAACTAATGTGTTCGTGTCTTTAGTGTCAATGAGATAGAACATATATAGTAGTTTGAAACTAGGTAGGATAAGGTAACAATCAAAGTCAGGCAGTGATTGGGGAATAAGAATCAATCAACATAAGATCAATATAAGTAATCCCTTCAATTAAGGAGTTAACTTTGAACGGTAATAGACATGCAATTAATAAGGAAAGGTACCATATGACTGGAATATAACACAATAAGTAAATAGGTTCAGCACAGTACAGTATAGAACATGTAATTGAGGCTAGGTTCAGAGGATTCTAATTAACTAAATAACATAAGAATTAATTTGACAGCATAGTCAACCATAAAATAAGGCAAGAAAGAAGCTAAGGTCGGAAAATCAGCAGGGAAATCATCATAAGGGATTAATGAAAGGTATCAATCACAGGGAATCAAGGGTTCAAATATGAAATAGTATTGTTTAAGGGAAATCAACACAAATTGCAAAGAATAAACACATGATAAGCAAGGCAGAAGGCAGGAATTAGAACCCTAATAGAAATGGTAAAGTAAATATCATATAGAATTAGGGATTCAAACTGGAATACAGTACTGAGAAACATAAACCTCTGAGAGTAAGCGAGGTAAGCACATAATAGGCAGGAATAGGAAGAATCAGGAACCCTAGTAAGTTAAACAGGGTGAAAATCACAAAAATACTCAGATTAATCGAAGCAGATTCATGAGAATCAAACATGCAAACAAGTTTGAATGAACGAACAGTAAAGATAAAATCAGAACCCAAAGATTAAACCAAGAAACTTAGGGTTTTCAACATAATAAAATCAGATGAAGGAAAAACTTAAACAAATCACTTAAACATAGTGAATATCACAAAATAACACTAAAGTTAGAAGAAGAATCGTTTTTTTGAAAAAGGTTTAAGAAACCCTAGTTTGAAGATGAAGATATGCTATAGGAAAATCGGAAAATCTTGAAGAAAACAGAAAAATAACTCAGAATATACCCAGATCTATTGCAGATCTAAGAAATCCAGTGTTAAAATTAGGGTTTCAGAGAGAGAACCCAAAGATATATATATAGAGAGAGAGTCGGCTTAGAAACCACAGGTTCTAGCCAGAGATGGGAGGATCTTACTCAGATGGTCATAGACGTCTTGAGAATGACATGAAAGCCATGGGGGGTGAGCATGGACCCCGGGGGTGGATGAATAACCAAACGGTCCCTTGAGGGCCTCAGGGAAGCAAGAATCGAGCCATAGAGGCTAGGGGTAGGGAACCGCCATTGTTACTGGCGAACTAGAGAATGGAGAGGGGATTAGGGTTTGATGCAGAGAGGATTTGAGAAAGAAGGGGTAGGGGATGACGGCGGATAGAAGATAAGGGTAAATGAGAGAATTGAGGGTTAGGGAAGGGGGTAGTTTGGATTAATTAAGAAAAGGATAAATCCGGACCGTTGATCTGAGTGATCAACGGTCAGGATTGAAGTGGGGTATTGGGTTGGGTAGGATAAATGTATTGGGCCTGGGTGTTTGGGACATTTTAATCAGACTTGGGTCTGGTCTAATTAGGTTACAAATGAAGTGGAAGTGGCTATCTGTTAAATACCCTATGTAAATTAATTAAAACAATTTATAAAAAATAGTTGTTAATTATAAAAATGAATTTCATGAGTATAAAATAATTAAGATGATTACTTAGTATTTTAAAAATACAAAATGATTAATTTCTGGATAAAAAATAGTATAAAATCGTATGATTAGGCTATAATTACAAAGTTATTGCAATTATAGCCAAAAGGTGCCAATTTGGCTAATTATGAAATAATTTGGTCTTACTAGGACCAAAAGTAATTAATCAAACTAAGAAATAATTTTGAAATCATTTGTAATGCAATTTTATAATTATTTGTGGGCAATAAAATGCTGGATAGATTAATATAAATATAGGAAAATTGTGGAAAAACATCAATTGCTATTGATACATGATTTTGAAGCTATATATGCAAATTTAAAATATTTTGAGGAAAAATTGGGTATCAACAGCTGACCCTCTTTACCCGAAAAGGATGAAACAGTTAGTCATGTAAAGGCATGATGGCTAATTTTGACCGAGCGAAACGGTTTGGGAGAGATTTAGGCCGCATCCTGGCTTCTGAGCTGCCTACATATCCCTGGTTTTACAAGAATCAGGCCGTATGTAGTTTCGGATCCATCACCGAAGTATACAGATGAAGTCATCACAATAACGGACGCAACATCTAGGGCTAGATAAATGAACGATTCTACGGGAGAGGTTAGGTTTGATATGGCTGGGAGAACTGGAGCCGGATCGCTCCTGTGGGGTAGCCGTCGCTTGCCGATTTACCTGCAAATACAAGCAATAGAGGCATATACTATGCATAAATTTAAACATGATGCAAGCTCCCGTTGGACTATGAATGTTGTCTTCGGACGGTTAGGGCTGACGTCCTTGGACCATGATGTCCTGGGCCATGAATTATTTGATGAAGGATTTGCAGTCCATGAAATGATGTTCTCGCGCAATGAAGTTGGTGCCTCCGAACGATGAATCTTTTGAATAATGATATGCAAAATTAAGAGAGATCCTCATGCCGTGACATGACGTTCTCGGCCCATGAAGATGGTGCCTCTGAACTATGAAGCCCTTGGATAGGTTGGCGATATTTCAGCCTATGATATAATATGATGCTTGACAAGACAGAGCTTAGTCTTGCGAGTTGAAGGGAGGATCTTAGCCCAAAGAGAAGCGAAGTAAAATGTGCTTGAGAGACAGCGCTTAGTCTCGATCAAAAGGTAAATTGGAGGCAGAGCTTAGCCTCATGCAGATAGGAAGGCATCGGTTAGCCTTATGCAAATAGGAGTTAGAGCTTAACATTGTGCAAAAATGGAGTCAGAGCTTAGTCTCATGCAAATGAAGGCAGATCTTAGCCTTATGCAGACGGAAGGAAAATGATTAGCCTTATGCAAATAGGAGGCAGATGATTACCCTTATGCAAATGGGAGACAAATGATTACCCTTGTGCAAATGGGAGGTAGAGCTTAACCTCCTGAAAAAATGGAGACAAAGCTTAGTCTCATGCAAATGAAGGCAGAGCTTAGCCTTATGCAGACGGAAGGCAGATGATTAGCCTTATGCAAATAGGAACAAACAACAAATGCTAGTAGAATATTTTCGCTGGTAATAGTTTGTGGTATTGTGATTATTGCAATAACTGTGACTATGGAGCATGTTCGCCCTTTTGTGCTGATAGTAAACTTTGCATTTACGACTGTGTTAAAGTTTGTGACTTCAAAACCTATTTTTTTTTTACTCCTGCATCCAAAGAAAAATTGTGAGATCTGTAGGTCGGGAAGGTTGGTTCGTATCTCCGCTGGCTTTACTTGCTTCGCTCTGCTTGGTCTGATGATTATGTTTGTGTCATCGGGGTAGGGTTTTCTAAACAGATGTATATTTTGAAAACGTGCATGATTTTATAAAGATATAGTAAAAATATATTTTGAGAAGTTTAACGACCGTGATATGGTTCAAGACATTGCAACCACTCATGCTACGGAATTTTGAGGGTCCTCCTCAAAATTCTGCCCCAGTTAGATGGTTGATGATTCTAACCGTTGTTCATATTGCGATCGGCTGAACTTGCTTCAGAATGTTGAGGGTCCTTCTTAAATTCTTCCCCAGTTTCCAATTGCGGGGAGAGATGAGATTTTTATTCAATTATGACTGAACCATATGGATGCCTACCTATACCCTCTTAAACGGGAATCAGGTCGGGCGTAGTTCAGTTTACATCCTTGAAGAAAAGCATAGAGTTACACATATTATCTCTTGACTGCATCTGAATTGATTGGCTTTGGCTAGACTTCTCCGTCCATTTCTGCAAGTATGAGAGCTCCTCCTGTCAATACTCGATGAACCATATACGGACCTTGCCAGTTGGGAGAAAATTTCCCTTTGGCTTCATCTTGATGTGGAAAGATCTTTTTTAACACTAGATGCCCCGGTGTGAACTGTCTTGGCTTGAATCTCTTGTTGAAGGCTCTGGACATTCTTTTTTGATAAAGTTTACCATGACAAATTGCATTCGTCCTTTTCCTATCTATGAGAGACAACTACTCGTAGCGGCCTTTTATCCATTCTGTGTCGCTGAGCTCAGCTTCTTATATGATTCTTAAGGAAGGGATCTCCACTTTGCCAGGGATAACAACTTCCGTACCATAAACCAGTAAATAAGGAGTTGCCCCGGTTGATGTGCAGACTGTGGTGCGGTATCCCAGTAAGGCGAATGATAACTTTTCATGCCACTGTTTGTGCTTTTCTATTACCTTTCTCAATATATTCTTGACGTTCTTGTTGGCTGTGGAATTATTGTGCTTGATTTTGAAAGTCTTCACATGTCTTTCATCAGATCACTATTGAGACTGGAGCCGTTGTCGGTGATAATTGACTCTGGAACCCCGAACAGACAAATGATACGGTTGCGGACAAAGTTTGTCACGACCTTCTTAGTCACTACTTTGTATGATGTCGTTTCGACCCATTTGGTGAAGTAAGCAATAGCTACTAGGATGAAACTTTGTCCATTTGAGACTGTAGGCTCGATTGGTCCAATAACGTCCATTCCCACGGCGACGAACGGACAAGGCGAGCTTGTTGCATTGAGCTCATTTGGGGGTAACTTTATCATAAATACATGTACCTGACATCGATAGCATTTCCGGACATATTGGATGCAGTCCGTTTCCATGGTCATCCAGAAGTAACCGGCTCTGAGTATTTTCTTTGCTAAGACAACCATTCATAGGCGGGCCACAGGCCCCAGCATGTGTCTTTTCAAGTAGTCTGGATTCTTCCTTTGCATCGACACATCTTAATAATCCCAAGTCAGGATTTCTCCTGTACACGTTTCCTCCGCTGAGAAAGAAATTATTGGACAATCTCCAGAGCGTGCATTTATGAGTGTGCTTCGCAAGCTCTGGGTACTCTCCCTTTGACAAATATTCCCTGATGTCGTGGAACCATGGTCTCCCCTCTGCTTCTTATTCAACATGGGGACAGTATGCTAGTTGGTTATGGATCTTTACCGGAATAGGATCAATGAAGTTCTTATCTGGGTGTTGTATCATGGACGAGAGAGTGGACAATGCATCGGCAAAGTCGTTCTGAATTCTGGGGACGTGCCGAAATTCTGTCTTTGTTAACCTTTTCCTCAATTCCTGCACATGGTGCAAATATGGAAATATCTTGGAATTCTTGGTAGCCCGTTGTCGTTGTACTTGGTGTATTAGCAGATCTGAAACATGAATTACTAGATACTCCTGGATATTCATGTCAATGGCCATATTGAGCCCTAAGATGCATGCCTCATATTTTGTCATATTTTTGGTACAGGGAAATCTGAGTATGGTAGATACCGGGTAATGTTGACCTGTTTCCAATATCAGGATAGCTCCAATGTTGACTCCTTTGAAATTGGCTGCTCCGTCGAAGAACATCCTTCACCCACAATAGGGTTCTGCAATGTCTTTTCCTATGAATGACACTTCTTCATCGGGAAAATACGTTTTCTGGGGTTCGTACTCTCCTCCCACTGGATTCTCGACAAGATGATCTGCCAATGCTTTCCCCTTGACCGCTTTCTGAGTCACATAGACAATGTCGAACTCACTCAGCAAGATTTTCCATTTGGCCAGCTTGCCAGTGGGCTTGGGCTTCTGAAAGATATACTTCAAGGGATCCATCCTTGATATGAGATATGTTGTGTAGGCAGAGAAGTAATGCCTCAACTTCTAGGCTACCCAGGTCAGAGCAGAACAGGTATGTTCCAGTAGAGAATATCGTGCCTCATATGGAGTGAACTTCTTACTCAGGTAATAAACAACATGTTCCTTTCTTCCTGTCTCGTCATGCTGCCCCAGAACACAACCAAAAGCTCCATACTGCAAGGTAGAGTAGCAAGGGTCTATCTAGCTCTGGCGGGACCAAGACTGGTGGCGTTGACAAGTATTCCTTGATTCTATCGAAAGCTTTTTGACAATCCTCAGTCCATTTAGTTGCAGTATCATTCTTTAACATCTTGAAGATCGGTTCATATATGACCGTGTACTAGGCTATGAATCGGCTGATGTATTTAAGGCATCCCAGGAAACTCATCACATCTTTCTTGTTCTTTGGTGGTGGCAATTCTTAAATGGATTTGACCTTTGATGGATCCAGTTCTATTCCTCGCGGATGACGATGAACCCAAGCTATTTCCTAGCAGGAACCCCGAACGCACACTTCGCGGGGTTTAATTTCAAATTGTACTTTCGTAGCCTGTTGAAGAACTTTCTCAAATCTGATGTATGGTCGGTGGCTCTTTTGGACTTGATGATGACGTCATCCACATACACCTTAATTTCATTATGTATCATATCATGGAAGATAGTGGTCATATCTCTCATATAGGTGGCCCCAACATTCTTTAGGCCAAACGACATCATCTTATAATAGTAAACTCCCCACGGCATAATGAAAGCCATTTTCTCAGCGTCTTCCTCGTCCATCCAAATCTGATGGTAACAAGCAAAGCAATCCACAAACGACTGAAGCTCATGCTTGGCATAATTGTCAATCAGGATGTGTATGTTCGGGAGAGGGAAATCATCCTTTGGACTGGCCCGGTTGAGATCCCGGTAGTTGACACAAACCCTGAACTTCCATCTTTCTTGGGCACTGGCACGATGTTGGCTAACCATGTCGAATATTCAACCACCTTGAGAACCTTGGCGTTGATTTGCTTGGTAACTTCCTCTTTAATTTTCAGACTCATATCAGTTTTGAATTTTCTGAGCTTCTACTTTACTGGCGGGCACATTGTATTGGTTGGTAACTTGTGAGCCACACTGGATGTACTTAGACCAGTCATGTCATCGTACGACCATGCAAATATGTCTTCACTCTTTCAAGAATTGTGTGTATTCCACTTTCTCTGATGGCGATAGATAAATGCTGATGCGAGTTTCCTTGACAGTTTCTGAATCACCCAGGTTGACTATCTCGGTTCCGTCCAGATTGGACTTAGGTCTATTTTCAAAATCCTCAACTTCTCTGATAATTTCATCGGGTATGGTATCTTCTTCTTCTGAATCACTGTCCTTTTTTTGCGTTGTCTCATTGCATGTCACAGTCATTGGTTCATCAAGACAGGAAATAGTAATGATGTAAGATAAATGATGAGAGAAAATGATAGTAAATGAATACAGATTCGTTGAAACATAAAAGTGATTTTTGGATATTTTAGAACAATGGAGATTTTATTGGAAAATGCAAAAAATGTAAATGTGGAAAAGGAAATCATTAGCAAAATGAAATAAACAATTCTTGTTCAGCCTTGTTATCCCGGGACTCGTCGGGCCTCGGATGGTCTGACAGTCCAATTCTTGAGAAATGATCCCTTGCTCACAGTTTGGATGGTAAGGCCTTCCTCTTCCTCCTCCTCAACAATAACACAACAGTCCATGTCACCATCTTCCAGGAATAGATCTTTCAAAGATGGCTAGAGTTTCTTCTTCTTCTGACCCCCATATGATATCAGCTTGCCGGAAAGTCTGCTCCAAATGTGGTATAGGCTGTTCCAATGGATAGTAGGGACCGCGCCATGGTGGCGACCAGTATTCGTATTCCTGCCAAGTGTATTTGTATCCCATCCCAAAAATCGTGCCATGGTGCTTCAACTGTATTGGTTTGGAAATACCCTAAAGATTTTTCCCGAGTCCTCTGCCAAGCTCGTATCCACTCCAGTTCAGTATGTTTTCGATCTTACTGTCCCACCATTTGTCTTTATCCATTGCATTGACCTGTTCAATGTGGTAGTAGGTTTCTCTACCCAGGCTTCTTTTACCCTAAATCACCGGGATGGTTTGGCGACTATAGATAGGGTTACTTCAATCTCCGTGGATGATTACTTCCTGGTGGTTCAAGTCAAATTTCACTGCCCAATGCAATGTTGATGCAACAGCCCCAGCGATATGTATCCATGGGCGTCCCAACAACAGATTATAGGATGCCGATATGTCTATCACCTTAAATTCAATTTCGAACCATGTAGGTCCCATCTGCAGACAAAGACTGATTTCGCCGATGGTAGACCTCTGAGACCCATTAAAAGCCTTTACATTCATAGATATTTCTTTGATCTCGTGCATTCCCTTGCCAAATTTCTTGAGTGTTTTCAACGGACAGGTGTTGAGGTTGGATCCCCCATCGATCAGAATCCTGGTGATGAAATAGTCCTCACATTGCAGAGTGATGTGTAGTGATTTGTTATGACTTAACCCTTCAGGCGACAGCTCGTCCTCGTGGAAAGTGATCTTGTGACTCTCCAGTACTTGACCTACAATATTGGCCACTTCTCCACTAGTTATGTTAGTTGGCACATATGCATCATTCAACACTTTCATCAAAGCATTCATGTGTGTTTCTGAATTCTGCAGCAATGACAGAATGGATATCTAGGCTAGAGTTTTGTTCAGCTGATCGATGACTGAGTATTCCCTGGCCTGCACCATCCTCCAAATATCATATGGGCCTGTCTCAATAACGGGTGGCCTGTTAGAAGCATTCTTGCTAGACTCTTCCAAGTATTCAGGTGTATAGACCTTGCCGGTCCTTTTCATCGCCTGTGCAGCATAGGTTTCTTCTATCTTGACTTTACTTTTCCTTCTTACTTTAGGCGTATAATCCCAAGGTACGGTCTTATTATTGAAAGGCGGTGCGGTTGACATCGTCACTCTGATCGGTGCAGCTATTTTTACTTCAAATGGAATGGGTGCCTTAGTAGGCGGCATGACTTCAAGCTTGAACGACAAATGCGTGTTTTTAAGGGGCGTCGTTTCAAGCTTGAATGGGATTGATGCAGTTACCTTCACGTCTCCGGATGGCTGAATCTGGACTATGATAGGATTAAGAGTGACTCTTGGCTTCTTTGGGTCATCACCTTCTATGATTAACCCGATCGACCCCTCTAGGTCCCAATCTTCTTGTATCTCTATCATGTTGACACCCCTATGGTCTGGAAGCGGATTGTTGCAAACATTGGGAGCAGCTTCTTTTTCCTGGATGACCTTGTTATCAATCATAGACTGGATCTTATCGTTCAATGAGCGACATTCATCAATTGTATGACCCTTCATGCCAGAATGGTATGCACATGTCTTGTTTGGATTGAACCTTTGGGATGGATTTTCAGGGGTTATAGCAGGGATATGAGTGACATAACCAGCAGTTTTCAATCTTTCATACAACTGGTGGATAGGTTCATCAATGACAGTGTATTATTTAGGAGGTCTGCAATCAAAGTTGGGTCGAGGTCTCGAGAAATTTTTGCGAGCAGGGGGTGATTAGAAGTGAGATGGCTGAGAGTTGTAGGTATGATAAACAGGAGCTGGTTGGGAATAACTGGGGGGAAGTAGGCTGATATTTAGACGATGGAGATGGCTGATATGTTGATGGAGGTGTTGACTGATAGGTGGGTGAGGGTACTTGGTAAGGGAGTGGGGAAGTTCTGTATACCAACGGGTATTTGGGTCCATGTGCAACCATTACCGTTCCTGCATCTTTCTTCTTGGATATACCACAAGACTGCAAGTCTTTGTTGGTGGCCTGTAGTGCCTCAAAGTTAGTGACCATTCCACTCTTGATACCTTCTTCAATTTTCTCACCCAGCTTGATGATGTCAGAGAATTCGTGGTTTTCAATCACCATTAGCCTCTCATAATATTGCGGGTCTTGTGCCCGGACGAAGAATTTGTTCATTTGTTCTTCCTCTAGGGCATGCCGATTCAGATCTACAGCGAGAGGCATACTAGCTAAAAGTTTCGGTGGGCTTCTTTTTAAGGTTCTGGATGTAGAACATGTCTTGTGCATTCTTTGTATTGAACCTGAATCGGTCCATGAAGTCTGATGCCATACTTACCCAATCGGGCAACTTCATAGGGTTTTGGCTGATGTACCAAGATAAAACATCTCCTCTGGCGCTCCTTATGAACAATTTCATGTGAATCTTCTCGCCTCTTCCTACTCCAACCAATTTATCACAACAGGTCCTCGGATGGACCCTGAGATTACCTATACTATCGAACATTTTGAACTTAGGAGGTTTGTAACCCTCCGGTAGTTCAATATTAGTTTGTATGCAGTGATCTTCTTAGTTCAACCCTTCGACTCCCTTGCTTCCTTCAATGCCCTGAACTCGACTAGTCAGCTTCTTGAGTTCCTCGGCCAAATTCTTAAGGAGCATATCCTTCTCACTAGATTCAGGTATTTAAGCAATGTGGTGGGTGGAGTGAGGTAGAGTCACCACGTATATGGGGTTGTTCTGATGACCTGATGTTTGAGCATAGAGGTGGTCACTTGTAGAGTCTTGTGGTTCAGGAATAATTAGCGGGGTATTCCTTGGAGCGTGGAAAGTGTTGTGCTGGTGCTGGTGCTATGGTGGGATAATTTGTTTTTTCGGTGGAGTTGTGGGAGGGTTCTGTTTGTTTGGGGTGTTCTGAGGAGGTATGGGATTTTGAGTGACATATAGGACACTGCGTGAGAAGGATAAATTTTCCAAGTGTCGGACATGCTAAAGCTCCCCTTGGAGTTTCAACAACCTTTGCTCAAGTTGTGACATAGCATCATTTTGAACCTGAGTACCTTGATTGTCAAGAGCTTCTGTTCGTTTCACTGGCATTGTGTTTTCTTCTCTGATGTTGCCAAAATCCTCCATTTTGCCTTTGCCTTTGCCTTTAGGTGGACTAGGAGGAGGAGGAGGTGGTGGAGGGACCCTGGATCTTGTGTGATATGATGATGATTCCAGAATGCATGAACCAACCTTTGGGGAGGGGAATAATCAAAAGAAACAAAAAACAACAAAAGGTAGCCAAGTCAATGAGGATCATGAGAAAATATTGTAGTATTTAAACACATAGTGCAAGAATAAAAGCGTGTCCTAATTTGGGAGTCTCGTTGTTCCAGAGGTAGGCCTAGCAACAAGTTGATTTTGGAGAACTTAGATGCAAAAATGCCTCATTTCATTAATGTAAAATAGACGAGTCCAAAACGACACTAAAATAATGAGCAGGAAATAAAGTCACTAAAGCCACTTGGCCTTATTACATTGGTAAAGCAATGAAAATGAAACCTAGACTACTTAGTCCCCGAAGGACCTTCCCTAGGCTTGGTCTTCTTGGTTCTGTCAATCAGGTTCCCCAGGTCGTGCATGCTCAACAGCAGGTATACCCTTGCTAGATGCCCTCCTTCGTTTCCCTCAGCATTCTGGCAGTCGGCGACCCTTTTTCTTGTCTTTGCTTCTAGCTCCATCAGACCCTGCTCCAAATGTTCCAACCTATCACTAGATTTGATGGCCCTTTCCTTCCACTCATTGATCAGTTCCATATTAGTCTTGTGTTGCTCCAGATGCTCGGCCTCGGACTCACGAACCCTTTTGCGCAGATTATTGTATTTCACCTGAGCCTCAGCCGCTTCGTCTATGACGTTGTTTCATCTGATGCCTGGCTTAACTTCTGCTATGCTGTCTTCCAGCCATGATAGGTAAAAGCGTACATTCCCTGCGTGGTATCTATCGGGATCGATGGTGTCCTTTTCTACAACAACCTTGAGATGCCACAGATGCTGAGCTTCACATTTGTACGGGATATCGTCGTCCCTAAAATCTGCCCTATAATGACTCATTTTGGAGACTCGCGGTATAACTTGATTTCTACCCACCTGTCTCATGAACCTGATGGGAACATAGGGATATACGCACCTTAAACCAATCAACACCAGGTCCGGAGCGTCCCTCGATCTGATGATGAATTCACTAGTAGGGAACCATTTGAACATCCATTGAACCTGGTCCTCGGTCAAATTATCAAAAAAACTGCGCCAATTCTGTAGCATTTTCCGGTTGAGCAAACCTATCAGGGATGTAGGTCATGCTCTTAGGGTGGTGGAAGGCTATATGATCATTCCACGCCCTGTCACGACCCAAATTTCCCTCCGTTGGGTATCGTGATGGCACCTAGTCTTAGGGTCTAAGTAAGCCTAACAGTTACTGAATATCAACAATAATAAAAGAAAAAAATAGTAGTATCGACATAGAATCTCAACAGAATGCACAAACTTTCCCAAAACCGGTAATACAAGTCATAAGCTTTATGAATCTTCTACAACTTCTAAGTACAACTGTTTGGAAATAAATACAACGGTGTATGAATAATAAATACAAAGAAGGTGACTCCGACGCCTGCGAATGCTGCACCGGGTTACCTTCAGTCTCCTCGGCAATCATCCACATAGCTACTACAATATATACCTGGATCTGCACACAAAAATGTGCAGAAGTGCAGTATGAGCACAGCACAGCGGTGCCTAGTAAGTAGCAAGACTAACCTCAGTGGAGTAGTGGTGAGGACTAGTCAAGACACCACTATTCTACAAAATAAATAACATGAATATAAAAATGACCGAACGTTACATCTACGTAAGACATCATGGAATAATTTACAACAATGACAATATAAAGCAGATGGAAATTACAACAATAAATTACGAAACAACACAAAAATACACAGAAAGATGGACATCAAAACAAGCCGAATTGAAAGGAAACACAATACAATAGAGAACATCAATAACTCAACTCAACGTCAGTTTGTTCACACCAGGCCTTAGCAATTAAAATCCATAAACTAGTGGAAAACCATTAAACAGCAGTTCGTATGAAAAACTTTTGCAAATAAAACCATTTTAGTATGGAAGAGTTTCCTTTGAAAACATACTTTTTCCAAAAGTAGATATAAGTATACTTAATAGAGACAATTACGTAAAGTATAGTTTCTTTCATAATATGAAACTTCCGAAAGATGCTTTCCCGATAAATGACTTCCAAATATCATTTTAGGCAAGATTAGTGCTTTTCAAATATACCGCCGATGTGAAAGTCATTTAAATATAGTCATTTCAAAACCATTGCTTATTCAATAATACTTTTCAATAAAATCCCTTGATCAAAATCTCCTGATGATTTATTCACCGGAACTCAGTCTGTAACTCAGAAACTGCCGTGCAGTACAGGAGGAATATCAAATCTTGCCAATAAATGTAGTAAGAGATTAGTAGGAATATCAAAATTTAGAACAACAGAATAAGATGCAAGGACAAGTGCACGGCATCACCCTTAGTTCTTTTACTCGCATCCTAACCAAAACAAGTGCACGACATCACCCGTCGTCCTTTATTCTCATCCTTACCAAAACAAATGCACGACATCATCCTTCGTGCTTTACTCTCATACTCACTAAAATAAGTGCACGGCATCACCCTTCGTGCTTTTACTCTCATCCTTATAATAAATAAATAGATACGACACACATTATCCTTCATGCTTTAATATCATAACATGCCATGGCATTATCCTTCGTGTTTTAATATCATAAAATGGCTCGACATTATCCTTCGTGCTATAATATCATAACATGGCATGACATTATCCTTCGTGTTTTAATATCATTACATGGCACGGCATCACCCTTCATGATTCTACACTCTCATCCTCACAGTAAATGAATAAATAAATACACGGCATCACCCTTCGTGCTTTACACTCTTCCTCACCCAAACAATATCAAGAACAACAGTTTGGCAAGGAAAAACCAACAATATGAACCATAAATTACCACATCCCGGCAAGAGAGTGAATAATACAAACAATATTTGTTATACCCCATTTTAACACGGGTCAAACTATAGTATAACATATTGGTAATTTGAAAGGTTTAATTAATTAAAGAGAGTTTCCACCTAATTATTTTAAGATGAATCAGGCACCATCTTTTATCTAAATAATGTCGAAGTTAACTCTATTTATGTGGTATATCTAACCCTAAGATTATGGGTACGGGTTCTAATTAATCTTGTAGGGAAGATTATTAAGGCGCCCTTTATGATCCGTTAATAACGGTTAACCGGCCAAACTTAGGTTAATAAAAAGTTTTGTCACAAAATATAAGTAACAATAACTCATAGTTAAATATTAGTATCTGAAATTATTAAATGATCAAAAAATGGGATGAGAAAGCAGTGACTAAATTAGCCAAGTAACTAGTATCATTTGAAAAGTAAGTTTTTCAGATAAGTATTCCTTTTGTTAAAAAGTAAGCATAGACTTCGTGTCATTTTCTCTTGGCAAAATCACATCTTCATTAGATGATTGAAATCAACTTCCAAAGATAGACTCAAAGAGTTTGTAAAAAAACGAAAAATCATTTGTTCACACATCTACTTCCATAAATACTTAGCTGACTCTCTTGAAACCAACTTGACTTTTCATATAAAAAAAAGTGTTTGAAGTAAAATATTAAGCTTACTAGAAAATGAATACTCTAATGGCAGCTAAGTAAAAAAAAAATTTATCAGATTTCCGATCTTAGATCCGTTATTCTAATTACCATATCATACGTGGTATAAGTGCAACAAAGAACCAAAATAATTAAATTCAAACTTAAGATAAAACCCAAATACACAAGCAAATTAACAATCGCAAAAGTTAGATAAAATGAATGGCAAAAGAATTAAAAGAAGAAGAACGCCATACGCGCCCCAAGCGTTTCGCTTGTTTTTTTTCTTTTTGTCATCCGTTGTTCTAAGGAAGATGTAATGTGATGACCCCCATACAGTGGTAGTAGCGTTGAGTCCTTATAAGACTCCATTGCGAGAGTCTCGAATTAAGACTCTATTTGCTCCAAAGTGTACATGCAAAGAAAAGGAAAAATAATGAATTAGGAGTCATCCTTAACAGTAATAGCATATAAAGACAATAACACTATTATACTTCTTTTGATCCATAACAGGACCTCAGTAGCAAGTAAATCCATATTTAAGCTATTGCATAAGTTAGTTATCATATATATACTAAAGGTAAAATCAACTTTCGCAAAGCAGCCATCTATATGTTCGTTATCAAAAGGATAACTAATGGGAGCGGCTTTTAGATATAACTTTACCATATAACCCATGTAATATACATATGCTCACAATGTTCAAATAATTATTTTATATAGACGATAGCCATGTACTGAATTGTAATAAACTCCAGGGTAGTCCTCTGTGAAGTATATGAAATTACTCTCATATTATGGGTAAGCACAACAAGAAATTGAGAAGAAATGATTGCTTCCTAAAAAATAGACCAATCACCCAAAGATTTCACTTCTTCCCACTTCTCATTGTAGACATCCAACTTGTAAATTTTTAAACTACAAGTGCTTAGGAAAGGAGTATCTGTGATTCTTGTATCAAACATACTTCAATTTCTAAACTAGAGTCAAGGTGACAGTTCTTCTTAAGGTCTTCTTCCTAACAGTTGAAGGTTCAAACAACAATTTTGATTTTCTAGAAAGGGCATATCGACACACATGTTATATTTATTAACAGGGGCAGCAAGAGTTTACTTTACAATATTCACACAAACATTAAGATCCCTTTTTTTAGTCTAAAAATACTAGTGGCAAACTTCTTTACTAACATTGAATAATGAGTGTACTTTAAGCTATCAGATTCCAAAATATAAAGAATATTTGTTGAACGCAAGGAATAATTTCTAGGACCGAGAGGAAAACAACACATTAGTAATATGTTTACAATCAAACAATATGTAATTACCATGAACTTTGTAGACTATTGTTATAGTTCAATAGATCAAGGATACATATTGGTAATTTATTTTAAACCTATAAGCATAATCTATACGGTTAAACGAATAAAAATGACATACCACCAATATATTATATTATTTGAGTCGTTATCTTCTAATTTCAGAATCTATTATAATTCAAAAGAGACCAAAACATGATTTCTAGATTTGGACTCAATACCAATACTAATAGGTGTTTATATATAGAGCAGCAAGAGGCATATTCATATTAACACTCACTCAATATATTAACGGCCATAATATATAAAATAAATATGATCTCTACTATATACTACTATAACATAGCAACTACTCTTACTTTTCTTTTAACAAAGAAGGAAGGGAATATTAAAGAAACAATTTTTAATTCATGAGACAATAGTCCATGAGAATACTTTGCTAGTCACGTTCTTCCATTAGTAACAATTAGAACAAAAAGATGTGGTGCACAACTAAAGCATGGTTCTAACGTTGAAACTACACTTCGAAAAGGAGAAATAAAACAAATTCAGATTTTTATTCTAAACACAGGTAAATAAAAAGAAGAAGAAAAAGGGAAATGAGCAGAATGTAACGACTCGGCCGGTCGTTCCGAGAGTTTAGCCCCGTTTCCCCCATTTCTGCATTTTTCATATATTGCTAGCCTGTTTTTATTGTGTTGGGTCATTTAGTTTGGGTCTGGAGTGGTCATGGTGAAAATTGAGGCATTTAGTCTCTCAAGGTAGCTTAATAGTTGAGAAAGTCAACTGAGAGTTGACTTATTGGTGAACGACCTCGAAATGCGTATTTGATGGCTTGGATGATTTCATTAGATGAATAGGGACTTAGGAGTGTGTTCGGAATGGAGTTTTGATGTCCGGTGTAGAATTCGGCTTGAATTGGTGAAAGTTAGTTTTTGGCGATTTCCGGTTAGCAGTGGAAAATAGGCTATCGGGGTCAGGATGGAATTTTGGAAGTTGGAATAGGTTCGTAATGTCATTTTGAGTATGTGTGCAAAATTTCAGGTCAATCAGAGGTGTTTTGGTTGGTTTCGGCGTAGTTGGCAAAATTTGGAAGTTCCAAAGTTCATAGGTTTCAATTTTATGTGATTTTGGTGTTTTTGCGTTGTTTTTGGTCTTTCGAAGACTAGGATAAGTTTGAATGATGTTATGGGATGTGTATATTTTGTTGAGGTACCAAGGGCCTCGGGTGTGTTTCGGATTGTTAAAGGAACAACTATTGGCTTGAAAACTGGGCCGATTTTTTGCTGGTGTGAGTTTCTGGTTTCCTTCTACGCAGTCGCGGGAGGGTGTTTGCAATCGCGTAGAACTAGCTGGGGATGGCAGGATTTTTTTTATATGTGATCGCATGGTGGAGGTCGCGATCGCATGACTGTGAGGTTGTTGTGTAGTGCGATCGCGTGGTGTTGTTCGCGTTCACATAGAGTTAAATAGTGCGTGAGTGGGCTGAGCTATTTTTCTTCACGATCACGTAGAGTGGTTTGCGATCGCGTATGTTTATGTCCTGGTGAATCGCGATCGCGTGTGGATGTGTGCGATCGCGTAGTGTAATTTGATGGGGCAGCATATTTGTTCTTCGCGATCGCGTGGGAGCATCCGCGATCGCAGTGAAGAAAGAGGCCTGGGCAGACAGTTTTTAAGTTCTATTTCGGGGGTTGTTGGCCGTAACTTTTTTTCCCATTAGAGAGGTCGGGGGATGGAAATTTTGGGCGAGCTTTTCAGTGGGGTTCTTCTGGTAAGTGTTCTTCAATCATTTTTGGTTCAAATTCATGAACTTGTCTCGATTTTCACCATGCAAATTTGAGGAATTAAAGTAGAAAAGTTGGGAAATTTTTGGAAAATTCTTTTGGTGTTTTGAGTGGTAAATTGAGATCGGATTTTGGTAAATTTGGTATGGGTAGACTCTAAAGGGAATGAGGATTCTAGTGATGCAAATTTTATCGAATTCTGAGACATGGGCCCGGGGTTCGGGTTTGGCGGAATTTCGAGATTCTTGTATAATTTGATAGTCTTTGATTGGGTTGTGTTCCTTTGGTATATATTGATGATGTTAAACTGGTTTTGGCTAGATTCAGAACAACCGAGAGCCAATTTGAGGGGCAAGAGCATAGCGGACTAGTGTTGTGGCCCGGTAGAGGTAAGTAATGGTTATAAATCTCGTCCTGAGGGCATGAAAGCCCGGACTACATATTTCTCACTGATTTTAGAATGGCGCACATGTCGGATGATGAGTATGTGGCGCACACATATTTTTGGATTGGACTAGGTCCTCTCCCCGACAACTATTGAGTTGCATATTTTACTCAAAACCTTATGTTAAATTATGTTCTAAAGATTGTTGAAATATTTGGGCTATATGTCGTGTTTGGGCCTTATACCAATATGTTTAGACCCCTTGGGGGATTTTTACTGCTGTTTCCTCACTATGTATTGATGATTTCACTCAGCCGCATTGTGCTTATTGTTGTCGAAACTTAGCCTGATTTACACTACTTTGAGGTTTAAAAATGATGTTTTGGGTCGAGTATCCTATTTTACTGATTTGCCCGAGGTGCTTTTTGAGTGGTTCTGCTGAGTGAGGCCGAGGACCTGATTGTGAGGATATGATACGCCACGAGGTGGCTTGATATTAGCGCTTGGGCTGAAGGAGCCCCTCCAGAATCCGCACACACCCCTAGTGAGCGCACCGAGTGCCGTGTGCCGAGTGATGAGTGACTGTGAGGCGCTGATTGACTGTGAGGTGCTAAGTGACTGTGAGGTGCTTAGTGACTGATTATTAGTGACTGTGAGGCATGCCCGAGGGGCTGATTATGATACATTTTTTGCCCGAGGGGATACTTATGATTTTACTATTTTCACTCTGAGCTTATGAAATATGTTTTGCCCGAGGGGCCTCTATATGATTCATTTCATTTTCATACTAAATCTTTCGGTTTGATGTTGTTGAAAATATACATTCTTCGAAGGATTTTTCTGAAGTTAGTTTTAAGGCATGGTGATTTCATATATCTATGTTATACTCTTTGAAACAAAGGTTGTGCATCTTGTGAATTCATGACATTGAATTTTATGTGTTTCTTGCTGCTCAGACCTGATTTATTTTCATTACTACTTGGTTGGTGTACTCACATTACTCCCTGCACCTTGTGTGTAGATCCAGGTGTTAGGGCAGGGTGAGTTGTCTATCTGTTCCAGAGATTCTCGGAGGTTTGCGAGGTAGCTGCATACGTCCGCAGTCCTGCTTCCTCTCCTGCTTAATATTATAGAATTTATTTTCTTTTGAGTTGTATATTTTATGTAGATGCTCATGACCGGTGATTCCTGGTTTTCGGGGGTTTTTATTTCGTATTCCGTATAGCTTTAACTGTCTTATAAATGTTTAAAGGAAACCTTTATGGGTAATCAATATTGTAAAGCTATAAATGGAAGATTATTATGATTTGAGTGTAGTTTTGGCTGGCCTAGTTCCACAATAGGCGCCATCACGACTGGCCTAGATTTGGGGTCGTGACAGTTTGGTATCAGAGCACTAGGTTACATAGGACTCACCGGTCATGAGCATGTTTAGTATAGTCTTGCGGATCGGTACGGAGACGTCTGTACTTATCTTCGAGAAGCTGTGGAACCCTTAGGAAAAACCTCACATTCTTGAATTCTTATCGTGTGAATCCATTGTATTCAGCGAAGAGCGTAACTCTTGAATTCCTTCCATTTATTCGAACGCGCATGCGAGCGCTTGGTATCGGCTGTGCATCGACGGCTTGTGGCTTCCATGGATGAGATGTGATTATGGCATATTGGTAATGGGCCAGTCTGGAGGACTTGAGGCCGGATTCATTTTGTGGCTTGATTGCTGAGATTTTTTGTTGTGTGGGCACATGTAATTGTGGACTTCTATGACCGTTTGTGTTCTTATTGATGAGAATTGGTGACTAGATACCTATGTAGTGGGTGTGATTTATTGGTTAGATGTGTTCAGACTATGAATTGTGTCAAAAGGGTTGGCTGGAAATGCGGTAAGATTTATCGAGTGTTTGATTTCTTTCTCGATTTGGTATATGGCCTTGAGTTGTGAGTATGTAGGAAGACCTCTCATGTTGTGTAGTTTTGGAGTGAAGCGTATTTTTCTATTGGGTTATGAGTTCCAGGTGATGTCTTTTGAGCTGTTCATTTTCCCTAGTAACATTCATGTGTTTGATTAACACTGTATTCCAGCCATATTAGCACTCCTTGTTATTGTATTCATTGATGGCATCCTGGCATATTCGCGTAGCCAGGAGTAGCATACTCAGTATCTGAGGATGGCATTATAAGGATTCAGGGAGGAAAGACTCTATGCTAATTCTTCGAGTGTGAATTTTGGCTCGGTTCAGTAGCATTCTCGGGACACATGGTCTCCAGTGAGGGTATCCATGTTGTCATACATGTGTGGGTAGAGCTTCCAGAAGCTCGGGATTTCATTGACCACCGCTCCAGTGTTAGTTCTGCCATCAGCTTTAGTTTTTTTGTACCGCGTATTGTGGTGCCTCGAGGGTAGGCGTTGGTTGTGTTCAGATGCATAAAGTTGTAGGGACTGCGTGATAGTTCTGGTCTTCAGAAGTGTATGGAGAGATAGCAGTTGAGGCTAAGCGGGCAGGGGTATCTCCTGCGGGTTGTCCCAGGGTGTGTGGTCCCTACGTAGTTCTGTAAGAAGTTCTCTTCTACCAGTAAATGATATATGATGTAATCGTAGTTTAGATCACTTGTGGAAGTTGGTGTGACTAATGCAATGGTGAATGCGAGATTTGCAGATGACTTGAGATGTTAGACGGGTGGTATTATTATGGGCATTGTGAGTTATTGTTTGTCTCGATCGTTGGCTTTGAGCCAAGTGGGGGAGTATGTTAATGATAAGTTGATTGCACAACTATGTGTGGTATTGGTTTCAGTTCGAGGTATATTGGTAAATCAGTTATGACCTGCAGGTGTAGGGTCTGGGAATGTCACGAGTAATGGACATTTCTTCGATATAGGTTGCAATCTACTTTGTTGGGTAATTGGATTCTATTGAATGATTTAGTGAAAGTTATAAAAGGTGTAGTATGTGTGGTGTATGAATTTTCTTGTGGCTTCAAGTGAGTGGATTACTTTCCTAGTATGTTAGTGTGCGAATAGGTCAGGTTGATTCTATCTAATTGGTCGGTGTGATTGAGATTTACGTTAGAGGGTGTGAAGACTTGTGGCATATCTACATCATCACGGGTTCTACATATTAGTATCAGGAAACTGAAGGTAATGGCTTTAGATTCGGAGGAAGTCTCTTAAGGGTAAGTAATTAGAATGTAGTACTTTTGGGGATGTTTGAGAAAGTATTCGGCGGCTTATGAGCCTTAGGCAGTATGGTTTTATGATTGGGTCGCGTGTGGTGAGTCTGTGTTGATTTATGGTATTACAGCAGGGAGAAGTATCAACTTTAAGGTAAGTCAGAAGGAACTTGGGTAAACAGGGCAACTTGGTAGTAGGTCGGATCGGCATGGTAAGGGATACAATTAGGTCTTGGGTGTTCATGAGGTGACGAGTTTTTCAGGTGTTTCTTCGCAATGCTCTTGGATTTTTGGTGGCCTCCGTAGTTTGGTTGAGTTAGAAGAATTCAGTCGTGATGGTTTGGTGTTGCGAAAATGGGATTTCGGATAGTTTCGGATGGTTTCTACCTCGGTTAAGGGTGCATGTTTTCTTATGACGTGTAGTAAATTTGTTTCTAAATGGGATCCAATGGGAGTTCTTGGCTAGTTGGGTACGTAGTTGCTTGTGGCTTAGAAGGGACCACCGAGTTCCCGTATTTTTCCTAGGTTGGCATGGCGTGTGCGGTATTTTGGGTAGAGTTGAGATTTGCATATGTGAGGTCACGGTTCGGTTCTGGAAGGAAGGTCATAAATTCTTAGGCAGCATGGGCAATTTTAGATGACTAGGTAGATGATATCACTAATTGGTGCGACTTGATGAAGGTATATATTTCAGAAAGAGTAATGTGTTTGAGTTAAGGGTACTTCATTGGTATCGCGGTGCCCTATTGTTGGATCGATTATTGATATTCAAGGTTGCTTGGTAAATGGAAGAATTATAGGGGTACCCCTCGTGGAATGAGTGAGTATTTGGGATGTGTTATTTTTTCGAGTGGTGGAGTTGTGATTAGATATGGTAATCCGTACGTTTCATGGACATCGAGACTGAGAGTTCTCATAAACAGGATATTTTGTTGTAGTGAAATGTGAAGATGCGAGCTGAGCTACTCGGATGTTAGTATGTACCATGATTCCGTCATTGTGAACTTTTCAGTAAGTTATCTATCTGTTTTGGGTGATCAAAGTTAATTTAGGGTCACTGGTAGGCTAATAGGTGTGTGTTCTGCACTGGGTCGGAATTGTTGGCTCCGAATTTCTGTTATTCAGGAAGGTACCATTCGATTGTGATTGAGCTTATTCATGTTCTGGAGTGATCTATGAGTTACTCTTCTATTATTGCGAGAAGTGGTGACTATTGATTTTATGCACATATCGTGCGGTTTTAATTCGGCGTTATAGCTAGATTTGAGTAAGGTAAGAAATTTGGTGTTGCGGGATTGATACGTGTTGGTTATATACCTTCTGTTTCGGGTGACATGGTATCGTCCGATTTCCCCCGTGGTTTGGCAATGCACTTTGAGTACTTGATGTCAAATTTCGAATGGTTATTGATTTTGGGGAAGGTGTCTTGAAGTATTTCAAGTGGACCAGCGTTGGATGAGATCACGCAATGTAGCGGAGTTATGTAGGGGTATGACCTTTGGTATTGGGTACATTTGTTTTTTATTTTTACGGCGTGTGCCAGGCTGTTAGTATGATATGGTGATGGTAATTGTTAATGGAAGGGTAGTCCTCTCGTGTGGATCTTTTATATAATTTGATTATATTGGGAAGTTGTTGTTAAGTTCACAAGTGGCACATGTTTTGGCTTCGAATTTTATGTATGTGTTATATTATCAGGGTGGTTGTGATGGATGAGAAGAGGTCATTGGACCTAGAATGAACATTTTCAGAATAGTCTACAGCATAGTTGGAAGGATAAATATCGGGAGTCGGCTTATAAATCTGCTATCATTCCGGTTTGGGAAGGAGGAGTTCCATGTCTGGCTGATCGGTCAAATGGTTGTTAGTTCTACGTGCTTCTTTCATCATCAGCCGTATATAGAAGTGTTAGAGCAATGTGGTTCTTGATAAGAGGTTATGTACCGGTATTGGATTGTTTTGAGCAGTTATTGTGGTTAAGAGTTACCGCTATGAGTGTGTGAGTCACGCGGTGTATTATGTGATTTCATCCGGGGTGCATATATTGCTTGACAGCATGTTAAGACTTGTTCAATTTATAGTTATGGAAATTATGATCTTGTATATTATTTCAGAAGTGGGAATTTTGTTCTAAGGTTTGGGCCCGGGTTAGGATTTCGAAATTTCAATGGTATCGTGCTATTGGACCTATACGGGATAGGGTGACGTGGTATCACCCCTTAGGTATTTGCATAGTAAGCTACTTAACATTTTGATGGTGTTGGAAAACAACTCTTGGCATGTTCGAGGACGAACGTATGTTTAAGTGTGGGAGGATGTAACGACCCAGCCGGTCGTTCAGATAGTTTAACCCTGTTTCCCCCATTTCTGCATTTGTCATATATTGCTAGCCTGTTTTTGTTGTGTTGGGTTAGTTGGTTTGGGCTTGGATTGGTCATGGTGAGAATTTAGGCATTTAGTCTCTCAAGGTAGCCTAATAGTTAAGAAAGTCAACTGAGAGTTGACTTATTGGTGAACAACCTCAGAATGCGGATTGTATGGCACGGATAGTTTCGTTAGGTGAATTGGGACTTAGGAGTGTGTTCGGAATGGAGTTTTGATGTCCGATGTAGAATTAGGCTTGAATTGGCGAAAGTTAGTTTTTGGCGATTTCCAGTTGGCAGTGGAAAATAGGCTATCGGGGTCGGAATGGAATTTTGGAAGTTGGAACAAGTCTGTAATGTCATTTTGAATATGTGTGCAAAATTTCAGGTCAATCGGAGGTGTTTTGGTTGGTTTCAGCGTAGTTGGCGAAATTTGGATGTTCCAAAGTTCATAGGCTTGAATTTGATGTGATTTTGGTTTTTTTCATTGTTTTTGGTGTTTTGAAGGCTCGACGAAGTTTGAATGATATTATGGGATATGTTTTTATGTTTGGTTGAGGTCTCGAGGGCCTCGGGTGTGTTTCGGGTGGTTAATGGACCAACTCTTGGCTTGAAAACTGGGCAGATTTTTTGCTGGTGTGAGTTTCTGGTTTCCTTCTACGCGATCGCGGGAGGGTGTTTGCGATCGCGTAGACCTAGCTGGGGATGGAAAGATTTTTATTATATGCGATCGCGTGGTGGAGGTCGCGATCGCGTGAGTGTGAGGTTGTTGTGCAGTGCGATCGCGTGGTGTTGTTCGCGTTCACATAGAGTTAAAGGGCGCGTGAGTGGCTGATCCGTTGTTCTTCACGATCGCGTACAGTGGTTTATGATCGCGTGGTTTTATGTCCTTCTGAATCGCGATCGCATGTAGATGTCTGCGATCATGTAGTGTAATTTGATGGGGCAGAAGATTAGTCCTTNTTCGGGGGTTCTTGGCCATAACTTGTTTTTCCATTAGAGAGCTCGGGGGAAGGACATTTTGGACGAGCTTTTCAGTGGGGTTCTTGTGGTAAGTGTTCTACAATCATTTTTGGTTCAATTTCATGAATTTGTCTTGATTTTCACCATGCAATTTGAGGAATTAAAGTAGAAAAGTTGGGAAAATTTGGAAAATTCTTTTGGTGTTTTGAGTGGGCAATTGAGGTTTGGTAAATTTGGTATGGGTAGACTCATAAGGGAATGAGGATTCTAGTGATGCAAATTTTATCGCATTCCGAGACGTGGGCCCGAGGTTCGATTTTGGCCGAATTTCGAGATTCTTGTATAATTTGATAGTCTTCAATTGGTTGTGTTCCTTTGGTATATATTGATGATGTTAAACTGGTTTTGGCTAGATTCGGAGAAATCAGGAGCCAACTTGAGGGGCAAGAGCATAGTGGACTAGTGTTGTGGCCCGGTAGAGGTAAGTAATGGTTATAAATCTTGTCCTGAAGGTATAAAACCTCGGACTACATATTCCTCACTGATTTTAGAATAGCGCACATGTCGGATGACGAGTATGTGGCGCGAACTGATTTTTGGGTTGGACTAGGTCCTCTCCGCTGAAACTATTGAGTTGCATATTTTACTCGAAACCTTATGTAAATTATATTCTAAAGATTGTTGAAATATTTAGGCTATAAGCCGTGTTTGGATCCTTGTGCCGATCTGTTTAGACCCCTTGGGGGATTTTTACTGTTTTTTTCTTCACTATGTATTGATGATTTCACTCAGCCGCATTGTGCTTACTATTTTTGAAACTCAGCCTGATTTACACTACTTTGAGATTTAAAAATGATGTTTTGGTCCGAGTACCCTATTTTACTGATTTACCCGAGGGGCTTTTTGAGTTGTTCTGCTGAGTGAGGCCGAGGCCTGATTGTGAGGATATGATACGCCATGAGGTGGCTTGATATTAGCGCTAGAGCTGAAGGAGCCCCCCCCCCCCCCC